>JAWQRM010000388.1:0-23333 GCA_033557675.1 Coptodactyla brooksi
ATATATATATATATATATATGTATATATATATATATAATTGCGTATTTTAGAAATATTTTCAAATGTAGTGGGTGCTCCTTAAATGTGGGACAACTCAAATTTCACTTTTTTAAATGGAATACCCTGTATATTTTTTTCTTTTTGATTTTGTCTCTCTTAGACGATTAATTTAATATAAGGTTATGGCAGGTTGCACTATTTTCTGAGCTATGACGTTTATTCGACGAAACTGGCCGGTTTTTAACACCCTGTATATACAAGTAGGTATTTGATTGGCATTTTTTTGCCACGTAAAATATCTCAAAAAGGTATCGTCATTTGAATTTTATGGTTGCTTTGGCATTACTTGACCCAAGATGTACAGAGTGTCCGAAAACGTAAAAATTGAAGTTATTCAAAAAAATTAATTGGCACACCCTATATTTTTGATATTCGTTGGAAGCACCTTGAAGTGCTCTTTCAACTTTCTCAAGTTGTTCCTATACCTAAATTTAGTAGTTACTGAGATATTGAGGGATATTTTAATTCAATAGTCATAACCCTGGATAAAAAAAAACTTTTCGAGCCATCCATGAATTACACGCAGTGTATTTTACCGAGAATTGATCTATCTCTTGTTTGTTTAATGCAAAATATTTTTAAAATCGATTGCGCTGTTGCCAAGGTATGATTTTTTTTCTTAATCTTCCACCATAGTCTTAGAGGGTTTCTTCAGACGTAACACCCTGCATATTTATATTCACCTTAAATGGACCACATTATACCTTACAAATAGTTGCCAAAAAGTTAAATTTAGAATTAACATGCCAGGAAAACTGGAAACTAAATGTAGAATCCCATAATGAACAGTCTTGAATCATTATTATACACATAATATGTAGTGCAACACCATAAATACCTGTGAGTATAAATATCTGCTACACCATAATTACTTGCTAAAATAATAAATTTATCCACAAATGTTTGAATAAGTAAAAAATGGCGATACCATAATTATGTAGAATTTGCAAAGCATTTTACTAAAGTGAAAACATCACAGAGTAGAGAATACTAAGCTGATACATTACTGATTAAAATATAAATACTAATTACATTCTGACACTAAATACATTATTCTTACAACTGATTCACAAATTATTGATTTAGAAAAGGTACTAAGACATGAGTTAAACTTAAACACAATTTGGAAAGATTACAAAAGGTAAGTAATAGGGTAAATTATAATACTTGGTAGGGAAGAAATTATTAAATTGACAGTAGCTCAATATGTGCATTGGAAAATTTAAATTACACGTATTTAGACAATTTTATAGAAGATTGTTTAAATTTTTGAAGTGTTATGTTATTTTATAGTCAACCAAAGTTATTTTGTAATGTCTTCTATTCGTCTTTATGTAGTTTAATCATTTTGTTATTTCCCAAACTGTATGAAACTAATTGATGTGTTTAATTTATTTAACTTTTTTTCAAATATCAAACTATATTTTCAAATGCATATGAATAGGATATAACTAATTTCCAACTCGTAACTTCAAAGGACATAACTTTCCGGGACATAATTTCACAATTATGTCCTGGGCGAAATACAAATTGATTTTGAACATTGTCGAAACATCGAACGAAGGAATTTATTGTACTGTAGGGATTGCAGCACAACTGAACTAGTTAGTATTAATTTCATTTGAATAGTTTCTACAACATCTACCTCGATCCACATTATTTTCGAAAACGAATGATTGTTTAATTGTGATTTCCTATTATTCCAAAAAGAACATTTAATTTTAGAGGATCTAAGGGAAATTAAACGACTGAAGTTGTAGATTTGGAACCTTTAGGTTCGTAGTAATTTTAAACAATTATCACCACTACACCAATCGCCAGTCTCATCAGAAAACAAACAAAATCAGAAGACAACATTGAAACAATGTTTTACACAAAAGTAATATGTATTTGTGCCCCGTGTATGTCAGATTAAATTTCTGACAAAAGTTTTTAACATGCACAACAGCAGTTACATAAAACCTACACAATATAAACTTGCAAAGGCGTCTGAAGATGATTATTTAATTAATCGAAACTAGTTAAGCCAAATTATACATTAACACTGTCTTTGACAGCTAGAATAATGATTTCAGTTACTACTAAAGAAGATTAGCTTCGAAATACTCTAGTATTTTCTTGTTATAAAACTCATAAAACTTAATATTATAACTATATATAAAACTTAAATTAAAAACACTGTTCAAAGGCATTTCAAGAAGACGTTCACACACTTAACTATTTATTTGGTTTTGCGCTATTCGCCATTAACTGATTAAATATTTAATCAAAATTTCCTATTAAACAATTACCAACTAACTTTTAGTATCTCCTGCCATTATTGGATTGTAAAGTTTCATAATATCCCCCACACATATTATTACACATCAAATAGGAAATGAGTTCACAACATTTTAATAACCCACCGGTAAAATTTTGCAGGATTAATTTTAATAACGTTAATAATAACCTCAGGGAACTTTTATCCCATTATTTCGCATGATGAAATAATCCGATTAATCAAATTATTAAATACAATACCCTTGAGGATTATATATGATATAGAAACCCGTCAATAACTGATCGTTCAGGTCAATTATGTCCTGCAGAGGACACCCCAGTGCATTGGATACCGTATTAGTGCTAATATCGTCATATCGCCCTAGGTGCTCATTTCGAAGTAATTGCTATGAACTATACCAGATTCAGTTATCCATGGGATATTGATTCAATTAATTCACGATTGATGTTCACAAATACACAGAATCTAGAAGTTTATGCAGACAGAAGTTTTAAAGTTGACACAACCACATCTGAAGGGAGACTACCTCTCTTGCTCCTTCGTACATAGGAATTTTAAAAACAATATTTTCTGTCCAGTGGTGTTTATCTACGTTCATAAAAGAGAGAGGGAGGGAAAGAGAGAGAGAGAGAAAACTGTGATAGTGTCCCACTTTCGAGTGATATAAACACCTTATCTTGCTGAAGAGAGGTTAAATTCCCATCTAGCGCAGAACTTGGTCACCAATGCTTTTATAATGACCTGCTTATGTACCCTAATAAAAATAACTCTCCAAGGTGAATTTTGCCAAAGCTTGGTGTCCATTATAATGACCTTACAGGCTAATCCATCAATCATTGCATTGTACAACAACTATATAATAGCTGAAACTGCTAGCAAATTGTGTGACATGGCAATCAATCACCTCGGAGGGCATAATAGCCCTCAGTTATTTCCTTGCAGTGTCGATTAATCACTTTGGACACAGCACATTATTTAGCTTATAGGTGTAAGGCACAAACTCAATTTAAAATACTGCATTTAATCTACGATTCGCTGCGCATCAAATTGAACAGGGTTTTTTCTCTTTTAATGATATTTACAAAAGCTCATCAACGGATCTTGGTTATGGCATATTACGGGCTTAATTTTCTAATGTAAAAAACCAAGTAATCATTACCTACTCACAGGAGAGGGTAATGATTTATTGCTCATACACTGACATTCACAATCCTGATCAATCTCCACAACTACAAAGTAAAAATTGAGAGATAAGTTTGTTTCTTCCTTTTCAGAGACTATTTTTAGACACTTTCATCCTTTTTAAAACAAGTGAAACAAATTTATTTCTCGTTTGAATGAGGAACAAATGTAATAAATTATTTCTTTATAGTGAATGTTCACTGATGCTAGGTAAGTTGTTCTGACACTTCTGTTCACTGTTATCTCTGTTGTGTTTAATGTTGTATGTTTAACTGTTGAGCTAAATATGAAAAGGAATCACTAAAACTAACAAACGCCTTAACCACAACAACACTGTTTTGAATTTCGAAATTTTCTTCAGGAGAATAAAGTGGGTTGATTAAATAAACATGGTTAATGTGTTTGTTCGTTTTAGTGACTACGAGACCACAGTTCTCCGTTTTCTCAAATAATGGAATGGAATAATGATCAATCTCCACGAATGTGTGGAAAGATACTTTTACCAACAAACGAATTTCTGCAATTCATTAAACCTTGCAAAAAATCGTTGAATAAATTCTTTGGTTTATGCGTTTAAGCTTTAATCGCGTTCAGATTTTCAATTATTAAAATGTACTTTTGAGAGAAGTACACTCTCCTTACTTTTTAATCTATGAATTAACAGCTGTTGTGTGTTTTAACGTAAATGAGATCAATTGAAACCAATTGATTATAAATTTGCAATTTATATTCTTCAGTGGATTCTCAGCTGACCAAACTGGTGCTTGGTAAAGTAGTAGATTTGGAACCTTTCGCTTCCTAACAAAGTTTAGACAATAACGAAAACCACCACACGAAAATTGGAAAATTCGATTAGCAAACCGTGAGAATACATCGAGAATACATTTGCTATTTTAGTCCAATTAAAAATTTCACATTAAATTTCCAAAAGAAAAGAAATAAGCAAAGAAAGTATTTGGGGTTATTTATCGTCAACATTTTAGTAGAATTGTTTGCGAGTGTTGAGGATACAATGGTTCTTAATATTTGCACAAATAATTAATAAATAGTTTGTGCCTATCTTCTGAAACAATTTAAAACTGGATAACTGAAAATTTAGGGGAGGCAGAATATTAAGAATACATAATCATAATCATTTCAGCATTGTTGTAGAGAGCACAGTATTATTATTAACTTTTGTCTATAATATCCTTCATCATATTTTCCTTTTTATTGTTACGATTATTTTCACATGCATGACAAAAATCGAAATCATGATATAGAAATTAAATTGGATTTCTATAAATATTTTAAAAATCAAACACATTCACATATTTTAGTATACTAACTCCACTTGTAAAAATGTATAACAGGCTCAAAGGACAAATAATAAAATACAATTGCGAATATAATAAACATACCACAGCAACAATGATTAAGTTGGCTTAATGTTAATTTAAAAACAAAATTACAACTGCATTGAATAGTATTAATATTTTATTAGCAACTAATGAAATGTATTAATGTCAGTTTGGCAAATGATAACTTGATCGAATATTGTGGTGTATCCTAATGTGGTATTATATCAACATGAAACAATTAACTCAATAACAATTAACACTGACAATTAAAATGCATAATTCGATGTTTTTTAACGTCAATAAAATCAATTAAAACCAATTGATTACAAATTTACAAATTATATTCTTCAATGGATTCTCAAATAGCCAAACTTGTGCTTGGTAAAGTAGTAGATTATGAACCTTTGGCTTCCTAACAAAGTTTAGACAATAACAAAAACCACTGCACCAAAATTTGAAAATGCATGCTCGGTTCACGTTTCACCAACGAAGTGGGCATCATAAGGAGCGATGAAATATGATTGCCCTCCATATCTCGGTTAGCAAAACGTGCATCGAGAGTACATTTTCTAATTTTAGTGTAACAGTGACAATTGTTTTAACTTTGTAGTTGATGAAATTTCAATTAAAAATTTCACATTAAATTTCCAAACGAAAAGAAATAAGCAAAGAAGGTATTTGGGGTTATTTATCGCTAACATCTTGGTAGAATTGTTTGCGAGTATTGAGGAAAAACTGGTTCTTAATATGTGCACAAATAATTAATAAATAGTTTGTGTTTTATCTTCCGAAAAAACTTAAAACTAGATAACTGAAAATTTAGGAAAGACAGAATATTAGGAATACATAATCATTTCTGCATTGTTGTAGAGGGCGCTGTATTATTATTAACTTTTGTCTATAATATCCTTCATCACCTTTTATTTTTTATTGTTACGATTATTTTCACATGCATGACAAAAATCGAAATCATGATATAGAAATTAAATTGGATTTGGATAAATATTTTAGAACCTACACCTTTCTTAACAAATCTTCACTAGTTTAGGTGCTAAAAGGCAATGGACTTCATACTCTTCCACAGAAATTTTATTTGGCAATAAACAATAATCCTATCCGTCATTTCGGAATTTGAAAACAAATTATGTCATAGCATTTTCTCTACACGGAATAAAATACAATTGCGAATATAATAAACATACCACAGCAACAATGATTAAGTTGGCTTAATGTTCATTTAACAACAAAATGACAACTGCATTGAATACCATTAATATTTTATTAACAACTAATGAAATGCATTAATGTCAGTTTGGCAAATGATAACTTGATCGAATATTATGTTGTATCCTAAATGTGGTATTATATCAAAATGAAACAATTAACTAAATAACAATTAACACTTTTAATTAACAATATCAATCAACAATTAACAGTAATACATTTGTAAATTTAAGTTCTGATAGTGATCTCCTAAAAGAAATTATGGGATTTATATCATTAAATCTGCATGTTGTACAGCAGTTAATACAGCAGCTAGTTTAGCACTTTCTGATTGGAGTGTTTTAGTTATTATAAAGAGATATAACAAGATATTAAACAAAGATATGCAAAATTCCATACAAAATAAAATAAATATGTAGAAATTACTGAATGTGGGGTATATTGATAGCACCAGATATAAAGGGTTAATCAAACACAATTACATTTTATTAAAATCTTTTCTTCCTTTTCAAGTTACGTATTTGTTCTCCTTAGACCAATAATTTCAAGTAGCTACAGCATGGTATCATTTAGCCTATTTTTTAGCTATCTTACCCTTGAAGTAACTTTGGAGTCATGAACAAGCTATAACATGAAAAGCACCTTTTGATGTTTAAAAAAACAAGAGGAAGTATGTGATATGCATAAGGAATTGTTTATATACTAGTAGGTTGTACTTATCTTTGAAAAAGAAGAAATGTAAAGTGATATTTCAGACACAGATGGGGTGTCCTTGATCTAATTGTTATGAAATTTGAACAATTGCCACCGATACACCACAAACTCTTGGTTTCGATAACCAAGTTAGCATTATCAGGAGCGATGAAAGACTGGGCTTTTATACAACACTAATACTAAATCACACACTCATTTTTAAATTTAAACCTACTAGTATTAATATCGTTCTCAAGTAATATGAATGAAATAAAAGGAATTATTTCCATTAGAACACAATTTGAATTTTATGTAGAGGTGGATTCAAATTCAAACCTTTCGTTTTAAACAAAAAATAGGACAGGTTTAAATTTGGTACCTTTAAAAAGGTATAGTAAACATTTGAAGAACTGGGAAAAAACCTGTTAATAATGTGAATTTTATTTTTGTCCATAACTTCTTTATCATTTATACTATTCCAAAACTAAACAGTTGTTTTCAGAACAAGGTTTTAATTTTTACTCTTTTTACTTATGGTACGAAAATTAAAGCATTAAATGTCAACTTTTTTTCTTGTAAATATACTATCAGATTCACCACTCATCACCAGCTATGAAGAGCAGGTGGTGCCCATATTTTCGTATAACATATAACATATTATAACGTATAACATATAACACTCCAAATACTGCACTTGAAAAGGATAATCCCTTAGCATTAAAGCTGCATATGAAAGGGATGAAGTCTTTTGCCTTAGCATTATCACCATCTAGTGATTTTGAGATGTTAAATTGTACCACAAATGGAAAGCCAGAATGAGACCACCTATGATAAAATCCACAACACCAAGGGAGATGCTAGTATACTTCCAGATTGCAATAACTGGAGAAAAGCAGCACAAGACCGAGATAATTGGAGAAGAAAGCTTTAGGAGCAAGCTTCTAACTACCACACATTGATGTGATGAGATGATGAAGACTAAGATGGTATGTCAATATTTTTTCTTGATTAGTTTTTGGTCAATTCCATAAAGTTGTTTATGCTTTGATTTGTGGGATTGACTTTTGGTTAAGTTCATGGGATAATAAGACAAATAAGGTTAGTGAATCCCAGCGGATCTTGTAATGATAAATTTCAAGTTAATAATCTATCCAAAATAGTTGACTGGTGATTTAAACCCATGGGTAAATTTTATATAAAAAGTATTTTATATATTTAAAAAGCAACAAAATATCCCATAAATACTAATCCACAGTGGAAAGCAGGTTCCATCCGCTTGATATATTGCTGAAATGATCACCATTCAATTCACTATGTAAGGAATCTTCAATTGACTACAAAAGTCAACATGATGTTTTTAATAAAGCTCTTGCAACCAGGTATACAAGAGAACACTAGGCGAAGAAGTTTGAGCAAGACCAGCAGCAGAAAATGATTACATTAAATGATACAAGCACGATCTGGACAATAAGAGAAGCATACCAAATGAGGATGGAGGTAAGGGGAAGAAAAATATTTCAAAATATATATGGAACAGAGTATGGGGAGCAAAACGTAGTATAGAAGACAACTTATGGAAAAAATGTTAAAGAAAGTTCAAGAAAACGCCGCAAAAATAAAGTTGGGGAAGATGTGAAGAAGACATGGATCACTAATTTAAAGGATCGCTTATTATGATCTCCAGAAGCACACTTCATTTAAAATATTGACCAAAATACTTATTTTTGGGTAATTACTCATTTCTTACTTACCTCTGCTCAAATGAATCAGTCCTATTGCTCTTGTACCCACTATCATTCATGCTGCTGTCTTGCCTCAACGAAGGCAAAGAATCCCAAGGTGACCTCTTGTGACCCTGAGGAATACCTTGGACTGAACTGTAGTTGGAACTACCGGATCTCCATCCGTCCGAGTGCCTAAACCACTGCGCCCTACTAGATTCTCCAATGCAAGAAGCGCAACGCGAACTAAAACTAAAGAGTTTCGGTAGTTACAGAAATGATCTTGAAACGTAAACTCCAAGATGTACCTCGAATTGTGGTCGCTCAAGTAACCCCTCTCTTTCTCTCTTTCGCGAATCAGTTCGTTTCTGTCACTGTAATAACCATCCCTATCTCTATCTCTGATGTCTTTATCTCTAGAGCTACTCAGTCTATGTGGGAGGGTTGAGGATTTATTGCTTGGAATTGGCCCTACAATAAAAGGAGAAGATGTAATGATTTTATTGTTGAAAAGAGTAGAATAGTTATACTTCTTCTTGTAGGGTACGGACTACGTTGATTCGAACCAGGTAAACTCTCGGCAAATTCTAAAATGACACAAAACATTATAACGCTCTAAAATATCCAAACTTTTTGTGACGTACCTAAATTCTCCATGCTTTGTGTTAGCAAAGCTTCAAATGTGTGCAAACTGTAACTTTCTGCATCCATTCCTTTGGCTAAAGTATTCCTCAAATGCATCTCATATTCAAGAAGCAGTCTGCTGGTTGGGGAACCAGGTGTAGGGGTAGCGTTGGAGTTCTGTTCAACAGGAAGTGAAAAGAGACAGTTATAGATTACAAGTATCTTGGGATAATACCTGATGATGGAGATGCCTCTGCCTTCCATGGTAATGAGCAGATTGTTCTGGATCTGAATTTCCATTGCTGGAACTGGGCGTTGTGGCATAACACTGGTTGTCGAACAAAACGTTGTCTGATGGTGGAGAAAGATCGCCACAAGCTCCTCTTTCTAATTCCAAATAGAGACCTCTGCCGGGATAACCTCTTCCAATTTCATGAGAAGACCTAAAAATAGGGATTGATTACTAGCATAAGTGGTACAATGCTGATGGATTGAAAATATTTGTACAAGATGTAGAAAAACTGGATGAATGTTTTGGATTTTACAATTGATTACAAATTATATTCTTCAGTGGATTCTCAGCTAGCCAAACTTGTGCTTGGTAAAGTAATAGATTTGCAACCTTTAGCATCATCAGGAAAAATGAAATACTATTGCCCTCCATATCTCGTTTAGCAAAACGTGCATCGAGTACATTTCCTAATTTTAGTATAACAGTGACAATTGTTTTAACTTTGTAGTTGATGAGAAATTCCAATTAAAAATTTGAGAGTAAATTTCCAAAAGAAAAGAAATAAGCAAAGAATGTATTTGGGGTTATTTATCGTTAACCTCTTGGTAGAATTGTTTGCGAATATTGAGGATACAATGGTTCTTAATGTCTGCACAAATAATTAATAAATAGTCTGTGTCTATCTTCCGAAAAAACTTAAAACTAGATAACTGAAAATTTAGGGGAGACAGAATATTAGGAATACATAATCATTTCTGCATTGTTGTAGAGGGCGCAGTATTATAATTCACTTTTGTCTATAATATCCTTTATCATATTTTCTTTTTTATTGTTACGATTAATTTCACACGCATGACAGAAATCGAAATCATGATATAGAAATTAAATTGGATTAGGATAAATACTTTAGAAATCAAACACATTCACATGTTTCATTATATTTGCTCCACTTGTAAAAATGTATAACAGGCTCAAAGGGCACAGATTTTTTAAATTTCCAATTTTGTTTGACACGAAAGGATGTCTAATTTAACTTCCAGCCTTCCTACATCTTTCTTGACAAATCTTCATTAGTTTAGGTGCTAAAAGGCAACAGACTTCATACTCCTCCACAGAAATTTTACAATCCCATCCGTCATTTCGGAGTTTGAAAACAAATCATGTCATAGCATTTTCTCGACATGGAATGAAATACAATTGCGAATATAACAAAAATAAAACAATAATTAAGTTGGCTTAATGTTCACTTAACAACAAAATGACAACTGCATTGAATAGTATTAATATTTTATTAGCAACTCATGAAATGTATTAATGTCAGTTTGGCATATGATAACTTGATCGAATATTTTGTTGTATCCTAAATGTGGTATTATATCAACATGAAACAATTAGCTAAATACAAACAACTATAAACAATTAAATAACTATAAACAACTAAATAACAATTAACACTGTTAATCAACAATATCAATCACCAATTAACTGTAATACAACATTTGTAAATCTAAGTTCTGATAGTGACCTCCTAAAAGAAATTGTGGGATTTATATCACTAAATCCGCATGCTGTACAGCAGTTAATATAGCAGCTAGTTTAGCACTTTCTGATTGGAGTGTTTTAGTTATTATAAAGAGATATAACAAGGTGTTAAACAAAGATATGCCAAATTCCCTACAAAATAAAAGAAATATGTAGAAATTACTGAATGTGAGATATATTGATAGCACCAGATATAAAGGCTTAATCAAACACAATTGAATTTTACCAAAATCTTTTCTTTTTTTCAAGTTACGTATTTGTTCTCCTTAGACCCATACTTTCTTAAGTAGCGACAATATGATATCATTTAGCCTATTTTTTAGCTATCTTACCCTTGAAGTAACCTTGGAATCATGAACAAGCTGTAACGTGAAAAACACCTTTTGATGTTGTAAAAAAATAAGAGGAAGTATGTGATATGCATAAGGAATTGTTTATATACTAGTAGGTTGTACTTATCTTTGAAAAAGAAGAAATGTAAAGTGATATTTCAGACACAGATGGGGTGTCCTTGACCTAATTGTTATGAAATTTGAACAATTGCCACCGATACACCACAAACTCTTGATTTCGATAACCAAGTTAGCATCATCAGGAGCGATGAAAAACTGGGCTTTTATACAACACTAATACTAAATCACAGACTCATTTTTTAATTTAAACCTGCTAGTATTAATATCATTCTCAAGTAATATGAATGAAATAAAAGGAATTATTTCAGTTAGAACACAATTTGAATTTTATATAGAGGTGGATTCAAATTCAAACCTTTCGTATTTAACAAAAAAAAGGACAGGTTTAAATTTGGTACCTTTAAAAAGGTACTAGTAAACATTTGAAGAATTGGGAAAAAACCTGTTAATAATGTGAATTTTATTTTTGTCCATAACTTCTTTATCATTCATATTATTCCAAAACTAATGTTCAAAACAGTTGTTTTCAGAACATGGTTTTAAGCTGTACAGTAACAATAGTCAAATAGAAAACTGGATGTTCCGTTTTAACTTACTTATTATACATCAAAATAAATTTTTACTCCTTCTACTTATGGTACGAAAATTAAAGCATTAAATGCCAACTTTTTTTTTGTAAATATACTATCAGATTTCCCATTTATCACCACCTATGAAGAGCAGGTGGTGCCCATATTTTCATCTAACGTTAAAAGTTGATTTAAACCTTGCTTTGAACCTTACTTTTTCTAGAGATATTGGGCAGCTTCAAATTTAGTACCTTAAACAATCTATACGTTGGTTTATCTCCCTAAAAGCTCTTAATAAACTGGGAAAGCATGTTCATAATGTGAATGATCTTTTTGTCTAAAACTTCTTTATCATTTATATTATGAAAAAATTGAAAACTGATTTGTAAAACAACGTATTAAATTTTATAATAATAATAGTAATATCGAAAGGATTGTTTGCTTGTTCTTTTCAATTGCCTAGTTGTACTTCTTTGTCATCTTAAACATCTCTTTACTGGAGAAGCTACCTTCGTCTGTTATATAGCATATTACTTAAAAAATGCTAGTCACCTTGAAATTGTCATCTGGATGTAAATATTGGATCAACATGTGTTTGTACAGCTTTTGTTTGTCGAGGTTCTACATTTTTAAACTTTTTTTTAATATATATCATGTACAATTTCACGAATAGATCGTATTGGATTTTAATTGAATTAGATTCATTGTTTATCCGATTATAGCCAGAAAGGGGTAGTGTGAAAATAATACTCTTCTGGCTGTATTAATGCATATATTGGCTTAACTAGTTTCGATCAAATAATCATCTTCAGAAGCCTTTACAAGTTTGTGTTACGTAATTGTTGTGAAACTATTATCACAAGGGTTAAAAAATTTTTAAAACATCAAGGAATGAAGTTCTTTGTTTAATGGTGTAGGAATTTAGTTAACAAATTAAAAAGGTATACACGAAGCACAGATTCACATTAGAAACGTAATTTTATTAGTTTAGTTTTTGATTTGATTGAATTAAAAATATATTATCAATTACTATGCGATATAGTAGCATATTACTATGCGAATAGCGAATAATGCATTAAAGTAATTCAAATAACAAATTCTGCTAATTGATGAATACGAATACCCGTCGATATCAAAAAGATAGTTAATGATATTGCCATGAAGAAAAGAATTAAATAAGATAAGAATTGAATTAAAGAATTTAACAATTAAAAACATATGTAACAAATGTACACAATAATCTAAAGAAAACAGATATTGAAAGATATAATAACAGTTCGAAAAATCATAATATTCACGTACATGATATAATCCAGTATGTGTTTCATAGATAAAGTAGGTGTCTTTTTGAAGCATTGTTTTTATTAAATCATAACCAGTTTAAAAAAACATTGGGTGGACAACAACAAGTACAAACACTAGCATGTGGAATATTAAAATGTGACTAACGTGTAAATTATCAAGCCTTGCAAACAAACGACAAAGAGAAACGAATTGGTGTAATGATAAAATGCAGACAGGGAGTACTGAAAACAAACAAACATTGAAGATGTGCTCAACTATCAGAAAACTATGAGAAGTACAAATAACTCAAAATTAAAGTAATCCTACTTCAATAAACCATAATATACATGTGCAGGAAATAATTCAGCACAGGTTTGATAAATAAGTATCAAAATATTTTAATTAAATCATAAACAATTAACAAATTGAGAAAAAAAACATGAGAAACAGATTGATGTAAGAATAAAATGTAAACAGAGGTTAGTGAAAAGAAAACAACTTTGAAGATGTACCCAACTATCAAAAAACTATCAGAAATATAAAGAAAACAAAACTAGAGAATTTATGTGTTTTCTGGAATACCAAAGCATTTAAGACAGCGGTAACCAAATGTGTTGAATAATATAAGGAAGACAATTGAATAATCTCCATTCAAGAAATCATAATATACATGTCCACGAAATGACTCAGTGCATAATTGATGAAGCAAATATTTATTTGAAGCGCTGTGAACTAAATCCTAAACAGTTAAGAAAAATATTGAGTAGACTACAATAAATGAAAACACAATTAATTTAAAGTGGAGTAAAAACCTGATATAAATGACGTTATCTAAAGTTCAAAAAGCCTCTTTTCGAGAAAGTCAAAAAATCACATTGTAGACTTCGTATATTTACATAATAATGATCCAATGTATAATTTAACCATATTTTGTCTGACAACTTCCCTTTAACACATCAAATGATGCCATACACAATATGACAGTTAAATAACTAGAATTTTTAGATCTACAAAAGAACACACAAAAGTTATTTTTTATTCAAAATAGATTCCACTTTTTAGCACGATGAACCAATGCTTGCATAGATTTTTTCATCTAGTTATTTCAGCGGTTTGGTTTTCTTTATTTAATTTCAGGAGTTGTCCCAGATGACTCTATACTCTTCTCAATGTTCACCTTCAAATAAATGAACCAATTTATTTCTATTCCTGTTCTAATTGTGATATTCTAATTTATAGCCCTTCCAAAGTTGTGCCAATTAACACAACATCGTATGGTAATGTTTTGATCAATTATGTTTTTGTTTATAGCAGTTGCTTTCTCTATTAATGTTTTCATAGCGAGAAGATAATCGAATGTGCTGCATCCCTTTTCAGACAACATAATCACCACACTTTTTGCTCATTCTGTTGGAATTTTTTCTCCCTTGCGCAAACATTCATGAAATGGATTCATCAGAGCTTGCATAATAACTTCTTTTTCTTGTTTCAGCATTTCTGCTAATATTCCTGATTTCTCTCTTAATGTTTTCCTGTATTTTATTATCTGGGTTTTTTTAGCTGTGGAGATTGAACAATCTTTTAACAATTACAGTATGTTACTAAACCAAAGATTCCAAAAATCGTCAATCCTGTGCAGATCTGTGTAGGTCTCTAACCATTCTATAATTTTTTAAATATGCTTTTCTTCTGATTATTTTCTTCTGCTCTGCTTTGATCCTTTGTTTGGCATTAAAACCTTTCACAATGATGGCATGTTTTATCTTTGCATCTTCTATAGCTCTCGATAGGTCTGGATAGAAGAATTCAATATCAACATCATAGAAACTAGTTGGTATGTAGTACGTAGGCCTGAATGATCTTTTGAAAACATTATGCACATACATTTTTCGTCCTATAAGTAACCACAATTTTATGGTCTTAAAAAAAGTTATTTTCTTATTCAAAATAGGTTCCACTCATAAACTCTAGCTTTAGACACCATCAATCATCACCATACACTTTTTTCATCAATTCGTAAGTCTCAGCACATATTTTTCCCAGTTTAAAACAAAATTTAATATTTGCTCGCAATTTTTCATTCCTACTTTTTGAAAAGGAATGTCCATCAGCAGAGGAAGAGAAACGTTTTCTTTGCAATGGTCAAAGAAAAGTAGTGGGGTGAGTGACCCAGAATCATTGAATCTGCTGTACATGTGTTGTTGAATGATTAACATTGTAGTTCACGTGGCTGCCAGACAATGATTATGTTAAAAATTAAATCTGTCGTACATGAATTTCAGTGTATTACATTTATTATCAAACACGGTTGGTTGTCCTAATACTTTATTATTCACACAAGGCACATTTGATGCTCAATTCTTTTTGATTAACTTTGGTGAATGTTACTGCATAAGAGTTCTATTGGGAAGATTAAAGTTCTAAAAAATATACATTTCTGCTTACCTTGACCCAGAAAATCTTGAACTTTGTGCCATTGCGGATCTCGGATGTGGATGAGGGGCGTTTTCTGGTTCGGAATGTCTTCCATTTCCATGCCTGTGATGATGAGTATTGTAATAATTGTACCTCCTTCTGCTCATCTCTGGCGAAGTAACCGGACTCTCAACGCTAGGCATCGGCTTCAGCATTCTCTTCAGAGTGTTACTGTCCAAGCTCATTCCATTCTCCCTATTCATGTCTTCCGTGCTTTTCGACTTACTTCGTCTGGCGTTCAGGATGTTGTGGTGATGCGCGGCTCTCAATTCGGCATCTCTGACCATATCCATGTCGGAATAGTCCACTGATTTCGTATTGGTCAGAATGTGATGATCTCGTAGAGACGGTGGCCTTGTGGAGGTTGATGTGTTCTTAGTCGAAGACTGAAGAGTTCCGCCGGCTTGAGTCCCTTCCGATTTTGAAGATTCGGTCGTCTGAGTTTGACTTTGACTCTCGGTCTGACTGACTTGAGATGTTATGTTGTTTTGGGTTCCTACACTGGCCGTTACCGTTTTTGGACCGGTAGCTGTATTTGTAGTCATCGTGCTGGTTTCTTGGGACTGTTGCTGTGTGGCTCTGTCCCTTGTCTGACGTTGGGTCGACTGTTGTTCTCTTTGAGCAGACTTAGTTTCTAAAATAAGAATTAAAGGAACATTTAGTCAAGTGAACATTGGCACATGCTTTTGTACACAAAATTTTAACTTCTAACATCACCTTTAAATTATTATTTTTCTAGAATTTTCACCTATTATTTCGACATTCATTTGCAGGTATTTTTTTCAATTTTGATGTAGTACAAGTTAAACTTGCAGAAGTGACAGAGACATTAATCATTTTACTGGAAGCTAGGAATCAACCCTAAAAACCACCTTATGTTAGGTACAATACCAGAAGAAATAGTGTTTGATAATGAAATTATCAAGATAACGTTCTTTCCATAAAGTAGTCTTCCAAAACCAGGTAGTAATTTCTTTTAATTGTTATTAAATCTCGTTTATCTGCAATGTAAAGATTTGCAGAGCAAATAACACATATCTGATGTTGCTGCTTTAAGACCAAAAGCAAAATCACCATCAAGCACAATTGAATACCTGTGAGAATCTACTAAGATTGTATTGTTTTTCCTGGCAAAAATGTTAACAGAGATGTATTTTTTTTTAATATTTTCAAAATTAATTAATTTTTAATTGAAAGGTGTATTAACAGTGCTCTACCACAGCTTCCTAATCTCAAAATTAGATGATTTACACCAGTCCATCTATGTCCCAATATTTTTGTATGGCCAGTAGAGGTCTTCAAAGTCTTAAAAAGAAAAATTGTTCATGACGAAAGTTTCTGCAGATATTGTTGATGGATAGGAATATCGATTGATATATTTTTGAGCTTTGACAGTTCACTAAAAGCAGCTGAAACATGAGTCAACTATTATTCTCTTTGAGAAGACTTAATTTCAAAAATAAGAATTAAAGGAACATTTAGTCAAGTGAATATTGACACATGCTTTTGTACACAAAACTTTAACTTCTAACATCACCTTTAAATTATTATTTTTCTCGAATTATCACATATTATTTGGACATTCATTTGCAGGTATTTCTTTGCAATTTTGATGTAGCACAAGTTGAACTTGTACAAGTGACTACTCTAAAAATCATTAGTATTGTATTATTTAGTATTGTTAGATACAATACTAAATACTAGAAGAAATAGTATTTGATAATGAAATTATCAAGATAATGTTCTTTCCATAAAGTAATCTTCCAAAACCAGGTAGTAATTTCTTTTAATTGTTATTAAATCTGCTTTACCTGCAATGTAAATATTTACAGAGCAAATAACACACATCTGATCTTGCTCCTTTAAGACCGAAGGCAAAATCACCATCAAACACAATTGAATATAACTAGCTGTGAGAATCTACTATGATTGTATTATTTTTCTCTGGCAAAAATTTAATATAGAGGGATATATTTTTTTAAAGAAATATTTTCAAAATTAATTCATTTTCAATTGAAAGGTGTATTAACAGCGCTTTACCACAGCTTACTAATCTCAAAATAAGATGGTTTACACCAGCCCATCTATGTCCCAATATTTTCGTACGGCCAGTAGAGATCTTCAAAGTCTTAAAAAGAATTTTTTTTTATGACGAAAGTGTCTACAGATATTGTTAATGAATATCCAAATTGATGAGTATCTGTGGATATATTTTTGAGCTTTGACAGTGCAGTGAAAAGCAGCCGAAACATGTTAACTCTTGCGCTTAATTACTTAGAATTTTTAACAAACTCACTGAATTATTTGTAGTTTTCTCTATGAAAACCTAGCCTCTTGATAATATTTTTCTTCCTCTTATTAAATTTAGTGGCTTGTACATAAAATGCAAAACACGTCTCAATTTTTTTTAATAATTTGAATGTGTGCTTCTTTCATTACTGTTAATACTATAGTAGATTTTGTAGCAAATTTTTATGGGATTTTAAATATAAACAAAACTTGTTTTCTTTTGATTACAGAATTATATGACGATCTTTAATGATCAAATGAAACAAAGTGAAAGGCTGTATATACGTAGAAAATTGAAATCAAAAAGAGGACGTCAGGAATTCATTTCTTAGCTAACTACCATCCAGTATATAGAATAATCTTTAGTTTTACGATTCTGAAAAAAATTCATCTACACATTTCTTTGTTCCTTAACATAAAAAGAAAAGGAATTTTCATGACTCATACCATTATTCTTCACATATTTCTTCAAGTTAACCAAAAAGAAAAAAAACGAGAAATATTGATTTATTAATATTGCTGCAATATAAATTAAATAAATTCAATAGATACCACCCGTTGCAAAACAATAAAATTCACCTAACCTGTGACAAGTCAACAGCTTGTGTGGTATTTGTTATACCAGAAAAGCAGTTGTAATGTTTTTAAAACTTCTAGAGGAGCACACTTTCGTTGTTTATGGACATATTTTAACCATCTTATAGAAATTCAAATAAAATACAATATTATTCACCTAAATTACCATTGTAGCAATTTTTGAAAACATAAATACGAAAAACACTATCAATTACAACGCTGTTGGCATTGTATATCGGCAGAAAAGAGAGTACTTCGAAAAATAACAGTAGAATTCATACAATTGAAAGGTTATAAAAACGAATTTTATTTGATAGCGCAATATTGTTTTTAATAGAATAGAATATTGCACAACAAGGGTAGAATTACATGTAACATAACAGTAATGAACTATGACAATATGAACTTAAATATCGTCATTAAAAAGACAAGTAAAACAAACTACAAATTTCAGTTAAATATGAGGAAGTTTATGTTCACTTCCTGTTAAAGTTTCGAATGAAATTAAAAAAGTTCCTACTTAGCAAGTTTTCTGCGTATTCCTACGACAACATTAACAAAGCACATAAATTTGTCAGTTTATTACTGAGAACTACTAATGGAAGAAACTTGTGTTATATTTATTTAACAATTATGAAATAGAAAAGGCTCAGCTCTTAAAAAAATAAAAATAAAACTAATCGTAGAGATGATTGAAGAAAAACAATTGAGGAAGAGATTGGTGCAGAAACTGCACCTCTTTTGCTTAATTGTAGACATGTGTTTCACAGATAAATATATATTAATGTGTTTCTGTATGCAGAATATTATACAGTGATATCCACAAACCTCTAGGGTAGGAAATTGCCTTTATTGTAAAGATTAGTGCCACAATTCTTAATATGTAAATAATTTAAATTCGACGTCAAGCAGCAAAAAAAGGAATTAATTAATTATGATTGCAAAATTAATACAATCATAATTAATCAATTAATGCAATCATGCAGAATTCTGTATAATTGCAAAATTAATTGATTGCAATATTTAACTTGTTCTGTAATTATGCTCCCTCAATTTAATGTGGTCTTAGAAAGGTGGATAGGAGCAACTACTTAACATTTTACTATTAATGCAAACACAGTCCTTGTTTCTGCAAAGAAATGCTGGCACGAGGAAAGGATGTAATCAAGAAACGCTGGAACTTCTTGATGCAATAGCTTCTTTGCAAGATCTTTTACTAGGTAGAAGGTCTTGCAAAGGAAATAAATGCACGATACCAGAATATTCAAAAATATACAGAATATTGAGAATTCTAATATAGATTTGCTGCTAATAAAAATTTTTAGAGAGGGACATAAACAAGCAAGAATACTATTGAGCTGTAATTTCGTGTAGATTCTGGGAGAAGGACATTTTCTTACAGATGAAAAGGTGTTTCACTTAACAGCAAAAATTCAAAATGGAGTTTATGGAATTGCCAGGAATAGAACATTTTATGAAAGTTTAAGATCTGCAAAGAATGTTTTTTGAGAATTGTTTTAATATTTATTGATGACTGGTGTTCATGCTATTTGCAGTGTTAATTCCAAAAAGTAAATCTTTTTGGAAGTTTTTATTTTTGTATTTCTTTGTGTATCACAAAAAGAGTAATACAATTAAAATAAAATTGCATTTCATGTTAATTGTATTAATTCATAAATCCATACAAATTACATTTCTACCCTAGTTGAAGCTTCAGCATTAAATGAAGAATAAGTGTTCGTAAAAGGTAATAAGTTCTTGCAAAAACGTTTTCTCTTCCCTTCAAAACTTCTTTTACCACTTTGCCTCATATGAACTTTTAGGGAAACGTCCCTTTATAACATGCAGCAGTAGTATCCTATCATGCTAATATTCAATCTTCCTTCATTGTGCCTCTTCATTTTCTTTATATCCTAGTAGAACCTTTCATCTTTCTTTTTTAATTAAAAGTGGTCAGGTGAGCAAATATCAATCTTTCTTTCTTACTATTATAAATACAATCTAAATGCAAAGATCCCCCACTGGTGATCTGAGGTTTTAAATTCTTCACACATACCCATAGAATGCTCTGCTATTACACAAAACAATACACCAGATCTTGCGGCTTCTTTCTTTTCAATCTTCTTAATTGCCCCTGATGTTCCAGAAATCGAAGAATCCTTTTTATTTCTTCGAATTTAATTTTATTTCTTCGAATCGATTTAAGACCTTATTTTGGTATTTCTGTATGAATCCAATATTCGATTCTTTCGCGCACCCCCATAATTGGATGTCATACATCCATACTGGTTAAATAACTTGTTTGTAAATCGAAAATTTGTTATCTATGTCGATGGTGCTATGATTTTCTCTAAATCCAAATTGATGATGTGGTGTTAGGTTTTTTTTTATTATTGGTTTTAAAGAACAACGTAAGTTGTACTTCTGTTCTTTGAAGATGATTTTCTTCAAAGTTCTTTATATGGGCTTTGCTTCATTTCCTAACACTGCACTTCCCCCTTTTGCCTGATTGTCTGGATGAGGAGTACGGTACGATTTGCATCCTTCGATTTTCAAATAAGATTCATTAGCCAAATGGGTTTCGAACACAAGATTCATTACTACACACATCTACTTCGTGTGTCTGTAGTAATAGTTCTAAATCTATTTTTTCTTTGAAATACCATTTGCATTCTACATGATAATCTTGAGCTCTGTCACATGCATTAATGTTTTCTGGGAATGTTTCCCTTTTGACTTTTATCTAATTTATCTAATGTTGGCTGGTGCACTTTTTGCTTCTGGGCATGTAAGATGTGGTCCTGCACATTTTGTACAAACTGATCTTCTCTTGCACTATTTTTGTGTATGGCCAAATCTTTGGCAATTTTTGCACTATGGGATTAGTTTTTTCGATTTCAGTGCTTCAGTGTTTACTACCGTATTGCAGAGCTCTTTAATTTCATAGATATTTTTAAGCCCTCTTTGGTTTTCTTTAAGTGTTGTATAACTTCTACTATTCTTCTTTTCAACTATTTTTTTCTATAATTTGCGATGCCAATGCCTTTCTTTCCTTATACTTGGTGGTGATCCAAGCAGTTTCTTCGTTAACTTTTCTTCTTCTTCCTCCCAGTTGGGTGTATATTTATCAATTATAATTTTAGACGAATTTGACTTATTACTAGTTTGTTTATTTGCAATTTGTCTTTTTAGCTCCTTATTTTATTCATTCAGTCGCTGCACAGTTGCCTGCAATGTGTTGTTAATCATGCATTTCTTGCATCTTTAGCATCTGTTCGCGCTGCGAGTCCTGCGTGGTTTGTTGTACAGATTTTTTTTGCTCTTAGTTCGCGATAACGTATCCTGTCGTCTTTCATCCTGATCCTTGCCAACTGCACCTAAATTTTTAGGACGATGAAGCCAAGGCGCAGAATCAAAACGAACTTTTTAATGTACACACGTTGCATTCCAAAATCTTGAACTATTTTAGCATAAAATTTTAGACGCAAAGTTATCAGCTTCCATCAGTTTCCCGGTGTCTGGTCCAATAAATACATGTAGGTCACCACCGAGGCGTTGAAGAATTTTTCTTCTTTTGGACATTTTAACAAATTCTTTCAAAAGGCCTAATTTTGTATAAAGCTGCGAAAGTAGCACTTCTTTCTGGACCCACCAGGCTTTTCCTTCCAATATTTTTTACTCCAGGATCTATTGTTAGTTCAACACAGTTCAGAATATATACACATACGTACAACACAGAATAAAGAGAAACAGTCATAGAAACAGTTTGTGCTTTATGATGAAACTCTACGTGATGAAATAATTTGATTATTTTTCCAGTAATCAGCACCCAAAAACCTATAAGAAACACAATTTGCTTTACAGACAATTTTTTCACCGCAGACCAGTGTAATTTAAAGGAGCCTTCCTTAAAAGACTTCCTTTAAAGGAGACCTTAATTTAAAGGAGAATCTTAGACATTTCTATGGCTAATATGTGGGAATGGATTAGCTATAGAGTAGGTGGTATTTGGTTGAAGAAGAAGGATTACTGTCCTTCTTCTTTTACCTCCCACACCCTTCGTCTTCTCAACCTTCCGGCTAAAATTGTGGTTTTGGAACATTTGACTTCGTAACAAATTTATCTTCTCTTGTAGCTATCACATGAACATATTAGTTTCATTGCTTTTTCTCTATCTTTGTAGTTATGCTTTTCTAGTCCATTGATCTTACATTTCCACTAGTTTCGCTACTCCCAGTTTTTTTTTCAGGTTCTTCCATGTATCGTCCAAGACTCATTGGCATAAGAGGTCCGTTATAAAGTCTCATTTCCATTCCTAGCTTGACTTTTACTTAGGTCCTTTTTACTTCCCAATGTTTCTCCATGAATTTGTATACTTCTTCCCATCACAGTGCTACATTCTCTAATGTTCACCTTTGGTTCCATGTTTTCGATTTCTTCCCGCCATATATATATACTCTGTATATATGTATATACAGGGTGAATGGGGAGGAACGCACCAAACTTCAGGAGTGTATTATATACATAAACATAATGTAAAAAAACTCTTATCCGATTTGTATTTGTTTTCAAGTTATAGCGTAATTAAAAGAAATTATCTAGCATTCTACTGATACGCACAGTTTCGCAAAATGAGAGTGTGTCAAGTTCGGGGCTCAAAAACACGTAATAACTTTGTTATTTTGACAATATGTCAGTTTATTTTGACAGTGATTGAACGTACATTTCCGAATTTGTATGATTAAAGTGTTACAAAATGCCAGCCATTTATTCAAATTTAGAATATGCAAATATGGTGTTTGTTTATGGGTTCTGTAATGGAAATGC
>JAWQRM010000389.1:0-23314 GCA_033557675.1 Coptodactyla brooksi
GAATAATATTCACAGGTTACAAACTCATAACAAAAAAGTTCTGGTGTATACGTGGTAGCTTAATACGCTGACTAGCGCCATCTATGAGCAAAAAGTGGAATTAAGCTTATACACCTGGTAAATAAAATCTCCTACTGGTTTAACAATCAAAATTCTCCGTTGATCATCGCCATGTAAAGTCCACTTACGCCAACTCGCAAGAGGGCATTTAGTAATCCTCTCAAGCGAAAACCTGTGAGCAAAATCGGAACGACCGATTGTAAATCAGATTGTTTGCAGTGGTACCGATTTAACGCTGCCGTTTAGATGGAACTTATAATTGCTGAAACTATTAAGTTTCAATTAAAACGCCGAATCGGCCTGCATAAACAACAACTTTACTGCGACCAGCGACGGAACGGTGCTGAACTAAGCGTTGCCATAAATTCGGACGCAACACTAAATGACCGTTTTATACGTCCACGCGGATGCGGCCCTGGAAATTTAACCCTGGCAGATATTTGTTTAGTTAAGAGTCACCTTTCGGGGTATTCAATTACCAGATAAGAAGGTAAGAGAAAGTATAAAGCTTCCTTGCTGAAAATTACCTTACCGTTTGTCTGATTTTAGATTACCAAGGGATTTAACCAAACGGTGTGATCTAAGTTATTTATCTAATAGCTTTAAACGGAATTGTAAAGGTAAATGTGTAGACTCCGGTACACAAACCTTGCCCTACGATAGGTTGAAATTTGAAAGTTATTTCAATTTAAAATAATTTGAAATATCGCTTGATAATAATATCACATACTTTTTTGGTTATATTTTTACATAATAAATATTAAAAAAGCATTAATATTAAATATTAATATTATTTTTTAGATAAATATTAAGAATGATTGGCCGGGGTCCAGGTGAACCCCATGCGGTGCATCGCCTAAATTCTACGTTATCCATCTAAAAAATTAGTCGCATTTCTGTTTTTAATATAATACATATATCTATAAGATGAGAAAATATTACCATTGGCGACCAATTTGTCTTTCTTTGCACAGAATATTCTTTGGCTAATTTATCTGTGGTATCGTTGCACTATAATGTAGAATAATAGCCGGTTTGTACTAATACGAAAATAATATTAAGGTAGTTCTGATAGAGAAAACCAATTTATGGATTATTTATCATTTAGAAGTTGATAACATAGTTTATGCTTATGGTGAATTATTGGAAACCAAACTTTTGCATAGAGGAGTTACAGGATGCCTTAAATGATCTGCTGGAAACTTGTTCCCATTGTAAGTGGGTGGTGGATGGAGATTTTAATGGCAGGATAGGGGATCGGAATCAACTGGATGAGGATTGGCAATGCAGCGACAACTTATATTATGAAAGAACTGTTAGAGACAGGACTATGAACGAAAGGTGCAGGAAGTTAATAGAAATGATGGATGCTTTTGGATTCATAGTTCTTAATGGTAGGATGGGAGGTGATCACCCTGCGCAATATACGTGTATTTCCAGTAGAGGCTGCAGCACGGTTGACTTGCTATTTGTAAACAATGCACCAAGTTATGTCATCCATAATATGCTGTTGAAAATGTAATACATTCGTCCCCTTATCTGTCAATATTTGTAACGGTTGATGCTAGTGGAAGAAATGAAAATATACAGAAGAACAGAAATCATAAGCATATACTCTTTTAGTGGACACAGATATAAATATAAATTGCAAAATGGCAAAATATATTGTTCTAGCGACAGTATAGAGTACTTGAGTAAAATTTTTGAAGAAGCATTAAAAGAGGAGTACAATAATGATTTATTGAGCGAAGAGAGAACCTATGGTTCGATAAAACGTATTATGAAAGGAAAAGGGAATTGAGAATAATTAAGTCTTATAAAAGAATACGAACAGGTGAAACATTACATCATTATTTGGTGGCTAAGAAGCAATACATTAGCTTAATTAAAACAAAAAAAAAGGAACATTATACCGAGTTATTCTACAAATTAACACAACTTACAAACTCTAAGCAATTCTGAAAAATAATTCAACAGCACATGAAGGTAGCCAATAGTGAAAATCCTATAAGCTTAAATAGATGGTATGACTTTTTTACAAGTCTATATGGTAACACAAGTTATTCAAGGTATTCAAGAACTTCTGAATGCCATACATAAAACGAAACCACACAAATCTCCAGGACCAGATGGAATACCCAATGAACACTTGCAGACTTTACCAAATTCATGACTTCATTATCTAGTCGACTTGATAAATAGGATTTTCAAGAATGAAAATCCTGTTGCTAGAATGAAATTGCTGTTCAAAAAGGGTGAAAACTATAATAATAACCGTAGTATCTCATTTATTAATGGCGGAACAAAGATACTGACGACAATACTGTGCAATCGATTGTGCGAAGAGTATGTATATTTTACAAACTGTAACTGGCGTCTAAATCCAAAACATTCTCTAAATATCATAATCTCTAAACTACGCGGTAACACGGGGAATCCCGCTAACGCGGGGAAGCCCGCAGTGGTGCTTCGCCTTTTCTAATCTTTTAGTGGAACGGAGAATCACAGTATATGAAATATATGGGAATCCCCGAGTTTACTGCTGACAAACTGGAATTAATTTTAACTGACGTAAACAGCGGACCTGGGTCTGAAGAGACCCCCGCGGTAAAAACTTAAATTTTAATTTAAGCAAACTTTTAAATATTCAATATTCTATTAATAAAAGGTACAATATGAAGCTAGATGGGAGATCAACGCTTATATTGTTGAATTTACATAAATATAACGAAAAATTTTGTCTTGGGATATTAGCAGACCCTGGACCGTTCTAGGAAGGTTAAACTTAACCTAGGTACTATATCAAAAATGTAACCTAAGTACAAAAATCCGAGAACTGTATGTTCTGGTTTTGTCACTTAAGGATCGTAACTCCACACGCGCGTTCGTTTTAAGCCATCTTATCAAGTTTGGGTTGAATCGTTTCTACGTTGGTATGATGGTTATTCAGCCTGCGAATCTTCTTATCCCACTAGTAACATATAGAGGCCCTAGGTCACGTTGTTGATGATATTTTGTTATATTATATTTTTGATGATATGTTATTATTTATCAGCTCCATAACAATCCTTTCGACGTTCAATAGGCACTACTGTGAGTAGTAACGGGATCTTGGTGAATAGACTGCAAAAACTGTTTTAGCGACTTGCATAGGAAAACAAATTGAAATGTGTTTGATTTGCGAGATTCGTGTATTTGAGGTATGTATTTACTTTGGTTATTTATATTTTTCTTTTTGCCCGTTCCCACAAAAACTCCAGCATATTTGAATTCTCTGCATTAAACATTCTTCGTCGAATCGTTTGATGAATAACCATCAGCATTTTATTCCAAATAGAGTAAAATACCCATTTTGTAAGTATATATATAGGGCCATCAATTGTTTATGTAAACGCAAAAGTTTTCCTTAATGAAAATTCCAAATAGAAATGTGTATGTTTCAGACATATTTACTCTGGGATATGTACTGCCATGGTTCTTAGATCATGTATCTTTCTGGCTCAACCTTGGTTGGCAACGAGGCACAATTTCTTACTTGTTAGGGCTAAAGTGTATTTATTACTGACTATCGGTTTGTTTGTTGATTGTTTCAACGTATTCAATACTAAATTTCTAAAAGCAAGGTTCGAAACAAATTTTGTAAGTTTTTCACGCATTTTTATATATATTTGTCTTAAGTACGAATACGTTTCGCCATCTTCGTGGTATATTTTTAGCTTGCTGCTTACCAAAACAATAAGATGTTTCTTTATCCGTATAAATAAAAGGATAAAATAAGATGAGGATCAAAATGAGATTTGATACCTTGGCAAATTGTAGATAGTTTCGTAAGGAGGCAATAAAGTCGTCGCAAGCAAATGCGAGGCAAGAATGTTGTCTGAAACATTGTTGTTTACGATCTGGTACGGTTTACATCGCATATGAAGCAATTTGTAATAAACTTGAAATGGGATATTGATAACATCTTGCAACTATCGTATATACGTCAGCTTCTGTCAATATACATTTCTCTTTCCTCTAATAGTAAAACTTTCAATTCAATTCGGTCGCTGCACCTTTGTTCAATAGTATCGTCAACATCATTCAATGTCGACGTTTCTTAACTCAATTTCGCATAAATTTCCCTGCTTTCAGGGAATCTCTTTATGATAATGAAATGAAAAAAATAATATCAAAATTACTAAAATTGCAATAACTATTAATAAACCTTGATCAGGAAATTTATAGACAAGTTGTACTGATTCATAGGTCTTAGTACATGCACAGTATGACAATTAAAAAACGAGAATTTATAGATATACAAAAAACACACACTTACTAGCACGATGAATCAATACATGCATAGATTATTGTATGTCATCCTTAGGAATGGCCTTTAGTAGTCGTGTCACAGCTGCTTGAATGGTTGAAATATCATCATAAAACTATCCTTTCATCGCAATCTTCAGTTTAGGGAAAAGAAAATAGTCACACAGTAATGTATCAGGAGAATACGGTGGGTGGTCAATGACAGAGATATTTTATTTAGTCAAAAATTCATGAACTTTAACGAAATTCACGAAAATTAAACTCTTATGTGGTAGTGCATTTTCATGCAATAGAAACAGCTAATTTTCTGCTGGATATTCAGGCTTGACACGTACAATTCTCGACCACAAACGATATAAAACTGCTAAATAATATTCTCAATTGACAGTTTTACCTTGTGGAGAAAATTCCTTCTGGACAATCCCTTCTGAATCATAAAAAGTAATCACCATTATCTTGACTCTGGATTTCTGAAGATGCATTTTTTTTTGGCATTGGCTCGTTTTTCGACTTCCAACATTCTCACAGTAAAATTTCCGTCGACAACAATGATTTCACAGATTTTTTCTACTAATTCAGCACGATTTTTACTATCTGGACGACTAGGTCTTTCATCATCATTTAAATCTTCACGGCCATTTTTAAAACGATTGAACCACACATCAAATCTAGCCTTAGACATACAATCATCACTATAGACTTTTTTCGTCAATTCGTAACAAAATTTAATATTTGCCCTTTGTTCCATTATATTTTCTGCGTTCGAAAGTGGTGACTTGTATCTTTCTAACAATATATATGTTCGATAGATGGCGCTATTTGTTCTACGATTTAAATTAAAATTCTCGTTATTTAATTATCATACTGTGTAATTACATTTCATCAATCTATAGCAAGATTCAAAACAATCGCTACAGATATTGGCCCATTTATTATGTTAATCACTGAGTAATAATTAATACGCATATGCGCACTGAACAATAATTAATTGCTCAATGCGCATTTCGTCGACGAAGTCGACATCTTTGGGAGCACCAGGAAACAAGGACGAAAGAGATTGTCTGTTCCATATTATACTGAAGGGTGGTGGCAGGGATGCCGTCCCCTGTTGTGAGCTGCGTGCCTTTCGAAACCATTAAGTGTATATTTGTTTCTTAACCTATTTCCGTGTTCCTTAGAACTCCCGTATTGACATTTGTTTGTCTACGAAGTTACACAGTGCACTGAACGTGTCATTGTCCTGTCTTTATTAATTGTGTTTTTACATTTAATGATTTCTAAGCTCTCAAATGCAACCAAGAATTTATTGTTAAATACATTTTTAAGTAATCTTACGCTTTCTACATTAATTCTGTAGTTCCTGTTAAAAGCATGCTCGGCTACACTGCACACCCATACTTTGAGTGGGCCAGATGCTCATTAAACCTTGTTTGTAAGGACCTTTTTGTTTACCTAATATACCTCTTCTCGCTAATTAATTTATCTACTAGTTAGTAGCTATATTCCTGATACGGTCCCTCTCCGTGTTATACCTAACTGAATTAAGCAGAAAGTTTTGTAAACGCTGTACTAAAAAATGTAAACTAGGCATTTTTTGCTGTACACAATGAGAGGAATCAGCAGGAATACACCTGCATATAGCGGTGTTTTTCATGTATACGCCAAATTCTAATCTACTATTATTTATAATGAAGAGGGTGTTGTGACTACTTTTATAGTAGGGAATCGTGAATTTAATTGAGCCAGAAATTCATCAACATTGGCCCTTTTTGTGTAAAAAGCCGCCAAAATGTCAACACACCAAAAACACATCAAAATGATGACAATGTTTTATTATCATCATATTATGTGTTCAATGTTATCCTCTGTTATTATTTTGTTGTTTAAAGCGACCATATAAAACAATACAGAATGTTATGTTTCAGGTGAGTTAAATCCTCAATTTGTGTGATCTTCGGGTTGACTATATATATATGTATATAACTTTTGTCCCAGTTTAAACAATTAAGGAGCAATGAACGACTCTTATGATGAAAGGTTGTAATTGTTTGATGATGGTGCGTGAGGATGCGACATGTCACTGTCTGTGGTTCGACAACCTATTGTACTCAGCCAGTAATCAGTAAATCCAGAAAAGCGATAATTAGACAGATTAACACAAATTAAGATATATGAACCAGATCGGGGGATGCGGTATGTATCGATAGCAACGTTAGGGGGCAGATACCGCATCTCCGTATAACATTATATTACTTCTGCTTAACGCTACAGTGATTTTTAATTTCGAGATTTAGCAAACGTTTCTTTAGCAAAGTCCAGTAATTTTATAACTGAGCCTTGTATAATATAGACTAAATATTAATAACTAATATTGACTTTTATTCTATCACAAATATTTTAATTACAAAGCAATAATACGAACTAAAAGTTTTCCTTATTCTATTTCAATTATAAAAATTGAAACAGAAAAAACATTTTAATGGAATTTATTTATATGGTTAGAAAACTGATATAGTTCAGTTCAGATCAATATCGACAGTATTCAAGCTATGAAAAATTGAACCGATTTTAAATGCAATTTTGTTTCACAAATGTGGTAGAAATTGTGAGTTAATGGAGCATAATATTATTGTGCAGCAAATAAAGTGGAAATATCAACTGTCTGTGTTAATTAGGTGCAATGGCTTTCGATAAAACAAACCATACCTCAATCCAACATGTTCTGCTTTTTATAGCTAGTATTTATTTTACACTAAAATAGTTTAGTAACCGCTATTAGGACCTTCTCTTCTTGTTCTTTTGTTCTACAAAAATCAAACAATTCTAGTCGCTTGCTATTATTAGGTTCTTCGGAAAGTAATTTCGCTTGTTTTGGTGAAAATGAAAGGGACTTTTCTTAAAGAGTTTAAATATTTTATGTAATTACATATTCACCACTTTGGACCAACACCTTTTGCCATCTTTCTCTCAGTAACGTAGTTCCACGCTCATAAAACTTCTGAACCTTGTTGGCAAAAAACTGATCCAAGTTATTCTTGACGACTCCATTAGAAGGAAAGGTTTTGCTGTCCAAACAAATGTGTAGAGACCGAAATAAGTAATAATCGGAAGATGCCAGATCTGAAGAATATGATAGGTACGGTAGTATATCCTATCCAAGCTGTAAAAGCTTTTGGCGAGTTACCAAACTGGTATGCGGTCTCGCATTATCGTGGTGGAACACTATACCTTTCCTATTGAACAATTCTGGCCTGTTCTGTTTGAGTGAATCATGCAATTTGTCCAGTTGCTGATAGTATACTTTAGAATTGGTCGTGAAATTCTCCCAAAAATTTTGCAAACTTCTAAAACATTTTGCAAACTTTTGGAAAAAAACGTGCAAACCAGTTTGCAAGAAATCATGCAATTTGTCCAGTTGGAATGTTGGAATTCCCAAAAATGTTGGAAATTTTTGCAAGAAATTTTGCAAACCAGTTTTAACACTGGCATTCTGTCAATACATCTTCATATACATCGTTTAATTCTTTTCTCGCTTGAATGGCATTTTTAGCTTAAATCTATGAAACGCTTTTCAGATTGTTAGTAAATGTATTCTTTCTATTCGCGTATCGTAGTTTAATATTTCACTCCTTTATTATGCGGAGAAAGTAAATTATGATGGATTTAAACCGAACATTCAAGCGACAAATTTGGTAGATTAATTCATTTCTGTTGAAATAATTTGCTTTGGTTATCTGTGGAATTTATTTGTGTATGATAGCCTAAATATGTATACGTAATTTGTCCAGTTGAAGACAGTACACTTCAGAAATGAAATTTTGAAAATTGTGCAATATTTCAAAAAAATATTTTTCGTTTTGCAAAAATTTTGCAAACTGCGGTTTTGGCACTGGCATTCTGTTAATACATTTTCTCCATCTGTCACATAATTTGCTTCTCGTTTGAACGGCATTTTTATGTTTCATAAGTCAAAAAGAAAACAATTGCACAGAATCGAACAAAATATTTTCACACAAACTTTGCAATGTCAGCTCAATATAAAAAATTCCCATCAAATTCTTGTTTATATAACTAGCAAGGTATTTAACAGTATCTTCTTGAACTGACCTGATTGTAGGACTGTAAATCAGTCCTAAGGGTAAGGATTTATTTCCTTATATAATAAAATTGTATTAAGCTCAATTATATTATTTAAGACAAATATGGATCAGGCTCTTGGAGTTAATAATTTGCTAACACATAGTGTAAAAGTCCGCCGATTATCATATTCAGCGCGAAACTGACTGCCAATGGTACTGAAGACCGGAACGTAATCGATAACAAACGTTTAATGTATCAGCTGGGTAACATCTGTAGCAAAGCTGGACATTACAAGCCCAAAGTTTGATTTACAATATTTTGTAGAGGCGTTTCAACGACTGGGTTAAGCAGACTAATCGCTAAAATTTGTGGAATAGCGAATACTAAACACAACGCATCTACAAATCATCAACAATTACATGCTACTGGCGATTTGTCACATTGCTGTATAGTGGCGCAATTGTCCAGTGGTGGAAACAGTTGAAATGCGAAATAGAACATTATATTTTACGATCAATTGTATCTAATATCCATATCTGCTGCAGTATCAGTAATTCGGAGTCAGAAAAAAGCCTGGACTCACAAATTGTCAATACTGTAAAGAACGTTTGCTGTAAGGTTATGACATTGTATTTCTGTTATTATTATTTCTGTTAGCGCTGTGAATCCGTGGTATGTTTGTTTAGTTTTAAAATAAAATGCTTTCCCCGTAAAAAATATAATACTTGTGTCGAGCATTCTCTTTCCAATTTTGGTGTAGTAGTAGCATTTATTTTAATTTTGTTACGAAGCCAAAAGTTTCAAACTCTTAGCTTTCAAAAATTCTCTAGTTGAGATCCATTGCAGAGTTGTGCTTTTAATACTAATGTTTATTAATTTTAATAATCACTAATGACAGGAAATAAGGTTTGCAAAATAGGACCTGTGTCTCAAATAAACAATTCAATTTCAATAACACCCTTGTCAAACATAAAAAACGTCATTCCTCTATCACATTCCATCGAAAAATGCTTCCCTACCTTTGGAACAGTATACGTAGTTATAAAAAAGGCATTTCTCTCTTGGAGCTTTGAAACTTTGACGTGGGTATCGAATTGACATTTCTTACACAACAGAAGCTCAAAACTACCAACCTTCCTATATAGCGCTGCGGTCAAACGTTTCCTTGTTTATAAAACAATGACAAAGGAATACATTGGAAAGAGAGGGTGGCGTCTAAGAGGGGGCTTTGCCCACTAGGTGGCCCCGGTGCCGTTCGCCGATTCCTTTGATTTAGTGGGGCCGCGTTGAAGTGACAGCGGAATTGTCGTGAGCTTATGTAAGCTCGCCTTGGGCAATAATTTCAAAGGACTACCACAGGACTCCGGGCATTGTTCCCGGCGGTATCCCCAGGAATTTTTAATTACTCCCCTGACACATTTAAGTAATTTTCGAAATTGGAATTTGTGAAAGGTGCTGTGGAGGCAAAATACACTAACAGAAAAAAGAATTTGATATTTTGAAATGTTTTTAACCCTGCTGTGCTTCTCGGGTCAATATGACCCGAAACGGATTTTCAGGTGGTGACTATTTAATAGGCCCCTTTTTATCGACGGTACCTTAAACGCCCGGAAATATTTAGATCTACTAGAAACGCAAATAGTTTCGGCTATCAAGAACATTCCTGGAATAGATCTAGACGCTGGTTGGTTTCAGCAAGACGATTACCCGGCATATAATGCAATTAGGATTAACGAATTTTTGACAAATTTATTCCCTAATCGTCTTATGAGTGGGACAGGGAATAATAGATGACCAGCGAGATCTCCAGATTTGTCCCCAATTTGCGAGCTGAAAATTTAGTGGACCTGGGAGTCAAAATTACCGAAACAGCCATCCGAATCACACCTGAAATGCTTTCTAATGTTAGGAGCAATTTCTACGATCAGAAATTTCAGAGAGGTTTTGAAGAATTTATTTTAGAATATTTTTTTAGTTTCCTATTATAACGTTAGATTTGTTTTTTACGCAATAGGCGACAAGCATGATAACAAAATTGAAAGAAAACATTTTTATTCCGCCCTTGAATTTCTTTTAAAGGCCTTTTAAATGCCTAGACTGCATGACGCCGCCTGGCGGACGGACAGCTACATGCTGGTCGCAAGTACCCTGTTGCCAAATTTATCGTTCTCTCTATGCCGAGTTTTGCGTGACGCGAGCTATATAACCCTCGGGTTATTATGACCCAAAGCTATTTAGATTTAACACAGAGTGTAGGCTTTCACGGCCGGCATAATTATTATTTATAGAACACGGCCCTACAGCCTGAAAAACAGAAATTTTAACTATTTAGATTTATTTGAGTTTATGTAATTTTATTTTTAACCTTATTTATATGAATACTATAATTCTAATTATAGTAATTATTAGAGTAATTATAGTCCAATTATCCAATGCCAACCAATGTTAGCATTGGATAATTGTTCTACTTGGACGAAACGTGGGGCAACGAAGGTCGTATTAAGGAAAATGTGTGGACCGATACCACAATTCGAAGTAAAAGAGACGCTTTTGTCCGAGGTTTATCTATCTGTATCAAACACACATCAGGAAAATGTTGCCGATTAATTAATTGTACATAGTGGATCGAAAGGAGGATTTGTTGAGGATGGCTTATTAGTATTTGAAAGGAAAAAATCTTTTACCACGATGAAATGAATTCTGAGGTGTTTGAAAAATGGTTTGAGAAGAGATTGGAAAAACTTCCTCAAAATCCTGTTATTGTAATGGTTAATGCCTTATACCATAGCAGGCGGATAGAAAAAATCCCCACTACACTGACAAGAAAGAAAGATATACAAGATTGGTTTATGATTAAAAATATAGGTTTTACCAAAAAGTTTGTACGAAATTAGATAATCGCTTTAGTTAATCAAAATGAAGAAAGGCACATTAAATATGTGATAGACGTAATGGCAAAGAACCAAAGCAAAACTGTATTGCAACTGCCACCATATCATTGTGAATTGAATCCCCTTGAGTTACTGTGGGCACATATAAAATATGAGATTGGAGCTAAAAACTAATTGTTTAAGTTGGCTTAAGTAAAGGGATTGCTAACGAAGCAATTGAAAATGTTACTCATAAAAACTGGAGTAAATATTGTGGCGCGCAATATGGCGGAGGTGCCGGAACACCCGGCTTTCCACCCCAATAACACTAACACAAAAATAGGACGTCACTTGAAGGACGTCAAACTCTGGATTACTCCAGGGAAACTGGGGCTCCGGCCCCGCCCAATGGAGAAGGAGTGGGTCCTAAAGGAAATGGATGATGGTAAAAGGGCGCCAGGTTTTCGCTCCAAGAGTCCCTGTAAACGCAATCCACCTACACCGACGACAAAAACGGGGCCTCTACGATAGACAAAGAAAGTAGCTCCTTCTAAGATAACAACATGATTATATTGTGAAAACACACCAACAAATAGTAAATAATGTTTACATAAAAATATACAATAGTAATTGTAGGTAACAATAAGGTACAACGTTCGTTAATACAAGGTTGCAAGGTTGTCTACCCTTGCTAAATTCCTGTGTACTACCTAGGCTTACAAAATGGCCCTTCAATAATAGTAAAGAAAGTGAGGAGATATCGATTTGCATGCAAAGTAACACTGATTTATTAGTCATCTGTAGGAAAGTAAGTATAACAAGCCTACTAACCAGGAAGTAACTCAATTGTATTCCTTTCAGGTACCGAAAACAAGAGCTGAAGGCTCAAAAGTTAAATATCAAAGAAGTGAGGTTAAAATTGCTATTATCGATCAAAAGAAACAATAAAAACTAATATAAAGTTAACAGGAATGACGATAGGCAGGTAATTGAAAATTACAGCTGGTTACTAACAAAATCAAACGAAAATCTCGACGATGACGCCTTCGTCCGTAGTTTCAACTTCCAACCACATGCTAGTTCCGTGGTCCCTCACACTGACAGCCACCTTAAGGCATGAAATGCTGTCCCACGACGCTCGACGGAGCGATAATGGCCACAACCTCGTCTCGGAAACATCGTGTACCACACGGTATGGGTGCAAAAAAGAGTCGCAACAAAATGTCACAGGAAGTAACCCAGAAGATGCCTCAAAAGGGGCGTTGGCAGCCAAAAAGACCTCAAGAAGTTAAACGGTTTCTCGTAATCGAGGATGAAACGAGATATAATCTAAAGGATTATAAATCAAATCCAAAATTAAAATCCTCATCTTCAACTTGAAGAAAAGAGTAGATAATCCGCATTTACGCGAATCGAAACGGCTGTAAAATTAAACTTTCGACAAAATGTTTATCTCTATAGCCTTCTCTCGCTAGACATCGACGATAGCTACAACACTCCACGAAGTCTGAAGCAGAAAGAGGAGGATTTCTTGGAGGAAAATTCTGTTTTATGGCCGGGAAAAAAAGGAAAACCGTAGCCAACTAATGTTTCCACCTAAAAAGCAATTTCCCTAATGTCGCAAGCCAGCAACTACACACACACACACAGTACCTGCACCCTCCTTTCCACCTCTAAGCTTCGTGAAGTTCCTAAGCATAACCCTTACCTTCGCTTTAGCGAGGCTGGCCAGAGTACCCACTAACTAACGTCCACGCCCCCAAGAGTCCGACACCATTGAAGGCGTTCACGCAGACAAGCCGGTGGACCGGGCTTGTCTTCTTCCTTGGTACTCGTGTTAGTGACATTCCTGCCACACCGCTTGACGGGTCGCCGGCGAGTCCATTTCTCGATACTCTACTCCGGTTAGGCGCAGTAGAACTGCACCTTCTAACGACCGCCGAGTCTGTACCGTTGCCCAGAATTCTGGGATAGGCAGCACCCGAAGATCTCGCCACACCCGAGGGTCGATGTGTGGCACCCGTTATAGGCTTTTTACCTCAAGTGGGTGAAACTACGGCCGTATTCTAGCAATGTGCTACCGCACGCAGCAATCGTATACGAAGACTTACCGAAGTAAGTCCCCTGTCTGTAAGACGGTCCGCGGCCGAGCCGAAGCTCTACCTCGCAAATTATAGCCCCCGGTTCATCCGTTACCCAGAGACTCGGATTGGGAAATCTGGGATACGCAGCACTTGAGCGGCCTCACCACACCCGAGGGTCGACCTGTGCCCCTTTTTGGAGGCCTTTTACCTCTAATAAAGCGCAACTGTGGGCCTATTCTCAGAGCTAGTACCACACCGTGAACGGAGATTTACCAAAATAAGTTTCTTGCCTGGAATATGGTCCGCGACCGAACCGAATCCCAATCCCAGAGACTGGGATTGGGTAAAACGGGGTTGGGTTTGGGCTAACACCTGAGTTTTGGTGCAGCCTACCTTTGTCAGGTAGGAACTGACCTGCGTTGAAGGCGTCCGCCTAGCCGTGGCTTTCCCCTCTTCCGACCACCGAGTCTGTTCCGTTGCCCAGAAACCCGGGATAAGCAGCACTCGAGTGGCCACGCCACACAACTACACCAGGACGAAAGAAGATAACAAAGCAATAAAAGAAGAACTCAGACTAAACATGAGTAAGAAAGTCATTTAAAAAACAAAAAAAAACCACCAGAATAAACAAAAGAATTATAGTCCACTAAATGGTCCTAGATGGTGCCAGAAATGAACCGAACCTCTATAGCCAACGTCACTACGTAATCAGTTCAGCACGCGATCACTAGATGGCGATACTAATATCAATTCGAAAGAAAAAGTCCAAAGCTACGAAAAATTGATACAAAACTCAAAACTGACAACAAAGTCAAGAAGCTAGAAACGGAACCGTTTCAATGTGAACAATATATAATTAAAGAAGAAGAGAAAATGTCCATGTTAGATGGTTTAATGGATGATGTTCAAGAACCATTCATGCTTTTCTTGGGCTCCAGTACTGAAAGTGACAATAGCAATGGTAATTTTTCAGATTATGAAAGCTTATAGCAACGCTATAACATACTACATTCGTTAATAAGATATATCTTTGGAGTTTATTAAAACATTTGCAGAGCGTTAAACACATCCTATGAGTTAAGCAACTTCATTAATAAGTAAGTATGTTGGGAAATCGTTACTAAAATTTAACGTGAAGTTTTATCTGTCTTGTGGAGTTTGTGTTGTATGAGTCACTCTTTCTTTTCAGAAAAGAAAGACCTAAACTATTAGTGTAAAGCAATCCTAAGACAACGCCCGGATTAGTGGCGTAGCAACTCATGACAATTGCATCACTGATGTATTCCTGATTTTCTGGTAAAAGGGCACCACTTTATGCTTCAGCCTCTCAGTATTCTCCGGACATGTCCCGCAGTGATTTCTTCCTACTTCCGAAGCATGAGAGAAAAAGCACGAAAGAGCATGGAGCAATTAAAAGCTTTACCAAAAATTGCGTTTCAGAAGTGTTTTGAAGATTGGAAGGAGTGCTGGAATACGTTTCTTACCTTTTCTGTTCCACTCATATGTATGAATCTTAGTTAATCTTGAATCTTATTGCTCCATTCTTAAAATACTCTTATACAAAGATAAAAAAGACAAATTTAAGATTCTGCTCGCCCGCCTGGGCATTAAGAGCTATCTTTCCACCTAAATCTCCCTCCGCGTCTATGTGCAATTTTATTCTTATTACCAGCATTAACAAGGATCTGGAAGACGGCCTTCGATCCAAGTTAATGCTTCCGTGTGTGAACGTCGTTCCTTCGCCGCCTCGAAACTTTGCCGATCTGCGTGAACTGCCATGAGCAACTCCTCCAAGTGCCATAAACTTACCGTATACTTTTACAGTGCTGCCCCTCGCAGATGCAATAGCGAACTTCCCCGGCAGAATTGACGTCGCGGCGCCGGCGTCGCATTTTGTGTACACTCTGATGGTGGAGTAAATGGCTGTCGAAGTTGATAATTGTCGTAATCGCATGCATTAGCGTGGGGGACATGGGGATTTCCGGAATGGTGAACGCTTCCTGCGCAGGTACAAACTTCGCTTTAACGGACGACGTTCGTTTCTCTGTCGCTGGCAGTACCCACGCTGATTAGATAATTGTTATCAGGATGAGGTTCGGTTATTAGGGAAGTGGATTCCAGTTTAGGGGGAATTATGACAGGAGTGGCATCTCCATGCGTTATTTTACATATTGCAGGAACCATTTAATATGTGTATATACATGTTTTTAAAACATTTATTTTCGTACAGGAGACATTATCTTCAATATTATACCTACTTCTTTATATGTGGTTTGGAATGAAACATTCAATATATAACGATACTTGTCATTTTAAAAATTTTTGTTAAATTAACAACAAAATCAATGAAAGGGTTTTTATGTATTAGCCGCATGATCAGCTCCTCCCATATATTTCTTGTCTTTTATTTTACGATTTGTTACATTAGCTGTGGCTTGATAGCGATTACTCGTAAGCAGTACTATCTGTATTGTATCTTTGGTGCTTTTCCATCTAATTCCTAATAAGTCTTTCTGTCAGCTAGCTCAGGAATATAGTAGTATTCTTCCTATTATGGGGGTAATTTGGTCAAGAAGTTTGAAAAAATCAATTTTTTCTTGCATCTTTTAATAGCTTAATAGCTAGGGAGAAGATATCTTCAAAGCGATATTTCAAAATTCCAAAAATTTTGCACTCTGTAGAGCATTGTACAAGATGGTGCACAGGTTCACCAAAAATTTGAATACATCTTTGCCATAATCGTGTACAGAAATTACTTTTTAAAATTGAATTGATCCAGGTACAAATACTAAAAGCTATTTCAGAATTCTAAGAATTCTGTGATGCTACGTATCCAGGGTATAATATACGTAAAAAAAATCAAACAAATTTTAACCTGCTATGTACAAACCAATTAATCTAATTAACAAAAAATTTACTTGATTTACTCTTTATAAATTGAATGGTTTATAGAGCTTTGTACAGAGCACGTTAAAATCCACATTGAGACGGAGAAAGAATAAGAACAAACTGTAAACACTGTTTCTATAATGACATCAATATTGTACAATACATCTACCAATAGAGTAAAAATAAACACGACCAAGAGCGGCTATGAAGTTGTTTTTTATGGTTTTACCTTTTTTTTATTAACATCTGTCTTGAATTTAGAATTGTCAGATTTGACAATTCTAAATTTCTAATTAAAAATGCTTTCTTTAGAACAAAAAAAACAATTTTACTTCAGTCATACTACAGAAATGAATCCAAAAACATAAATAGAGTGAACGTATTGAACTGAAGATATTAATGAGGAGTTATTATAATTTTTCAGCCACCGATGATCCTGTTTAATTTTACACTTTCGGTATATTTAATTTTATACCTTTCCAGATCATGAACAACTAGAAATACCTCGTAAAATGACCGTAGGCAACCAGGTACTTAACTCGTAATATGTGTATTTGTATACTTTTATGTCAACCCTGGTATATTTAGTTATAGGCCGGAACATGACGTCACAAACTGTTAATCTGTCTGCTTGAGTGCCACGAGTATAGAACTAAATATTTCGGGTGTAGGAAATTTTATAGCGTCGAGGCGAATAGTTCTAAAAAGTATCGTATCTGCCAACTTTAAAACGACCTATTTGCCAAGTGTGCCTTCAGTTGTTTCAGTTTCCTGTCCACAATAAATGATTGTGTTATAAACATATCCAGTGGCATTACCACACATTGTCCACAATTTTATTTCCTTTTTGATTGGCTTCAAGATTGCTTTAGGGCGAACCACCTCTGGAATCTTAGCAATCATATATAGATCATAAGTACTTATCGATCTAGTGATAAGTACTTATGATCTTGCTCTTAGGAAAGCATGCTTCATGCATGACAAAACTTTTTCGATATAATAAAGTTCTGATGTGTTTTGGATGTGGTTTTTCAAGATTATTGAAATACAGTTTCAACACTGGTAATAGGAAGCGATCCCTAGAAATAGCTGAAATAGATTATGTAATTGTTAGATTTTAAAGTCATTTGTATCTGACCAATATATGCGCATGGCTGGTGCACGATTATAACACATTATTAGTTTTTACTTTTTCCTTGTTTTCAGGCATTTCTAGGTGCAAATTTGTACAATGGCTAATTTGCATTATAAGGCTTTTTGGAAATAATTTTAGGCAACTATCGAGAATAGATGAACCTGTAATGAGATCAACTTTTTCTTGAGGGATTGCGTTTTTTTTTGTGAAAAGTTGTCTATATTTCTATACACGTGTATCTATTTCTATTTCCTTGCCTACTTGTTCTGGGTCCTTTCAGAATTGTCAGATTCATCATTCCGAATGTCACTCGTTTTGTCATCAGTAGATATAGAGTAACTAGAACTAGAACATTCATTACCTCCATCGGTTCTATGATCATTGTCTTGGAAACGGTCCATTTCATTATAATTGATGTTATTCAGGTTATCGATTATGTTTTCTGATTCTTTTTGAGATAATGGCCGCTTACGATTCGTCCTGAAATTATTTCTGAAGTCAGTGATATAAAACACTATGGAATAAATAAATCCCAGCAGTAAAACACTACGGGATAAATAAGTCCCAACGTTTATTATTTTATTATGGTAAGATGGTAAGTATGTATAAGTGCTTGTCAAAAAAGAGTCGCCATTTGAAGAAACAAAGATAGGCTCAAACAAAATGTGGTTTTGTCAAATTTCCTTATTCCTACCTGTTATTATGATCACTAAAACTTCGCGATTGCATTTTTCTGACATCATCTGAGGTCCCTAGATTGGTTTGTGCTCGATCATGGTCACCTAGATGTAATATTAAAAGTGGTTCTAAAATAGTCAAGTAGGCGTAAAAACTTTTAAAAATGTTGCAATCTGATTCAGAATTGTCTCAGAAACCCAAAAATGTAAAATATATAAAATATATGCAAAACCTCTCCTCTTCATATACCATTTACCTATACCAAATTTCATTTTCATACATCTAATACTTTAGACGTTATAGCTTGTCTAATAGATTCGTTGACACCTGGTATAACGAAGAACAAAACAAAACAATACTACAATGCAGTTAAAATCTAGCGGACAATTATAATTATAAAATTATAACAAAAGTCCTGGCAATAGGAAGGATCCAAACTTCAAATCAATCATTGAAAACATGCTGCACAAATACAAAAATTTAGGCTGCACCATAAGCTTAATGGTTCACTTCCTAAATTCACATTTGGACTATTTTCCTCCAAATCTGGGTGCTGATAGCGAAGAGCAGGACAAGAGATTTTATCAGGACATGGATGAAATGAAAAGGAGGTATCAAGGAAAATGGTGTACTACGATGGTGGCTGACTATTGCTGGATGTTACACCGAGATGATCTCCATAGAGAACATAAAAAGACAAACGCGAAGCAGAGCATGAGAGGTTCAAATAAATTTCAACACATGAAATAAAATTCTGTATTTTACCTACATTGTGTTAGTACAAGCCAAAAAACGTTGTAAGTCTATTTTAAAGTCTCGTGTTTTCGCAATCTTTTGACTTTTTACAACTTTTGAAAATTTCGATTTTTTGCAACGTTTGAAAGTTGCAAAAAATCTTCACGATGAGTGGTGGGAGAAATGAAGGTCATTTTGGGATTCAACGCTAAAAAGTACATAGGAATCAATTAACAAAAGTTAAAAAAATATGACAACCCAAATTTTGCAGGTTTGTCAAGAACTAACTTATAGTAGGAAGTGCAGTTATGAAGTGTAGTAAATCCCTAAATTGCATATCTTGTTTTCTAATTTTGTTGTACTATACCGTTGCTTACATACATCGTGTTTTATTTGATTAGCGAACGAATAAATTGGCTACCATTCGTTTGCTTTCGTTCGTCCAGTGTGTATGCAAATTTATAAGTCCAGTACCGCATAAATTCCGAACACGCTCATTTCCATCCATTCGACTAGTGTATACACGGTTTAATGTGTAAACAGAGCTTACCAACGACGCCATACGTGGCGTTTGAAAGATTAGTCTAGAGGAATCATGAAAGAAACCTTCAAAAATAAAATGACACTTGCGCGGAAATTCGGTCAAACACTGTAAGAAATAGAATTTATTGAGAACGTATGTGTGGTTGAAAGGCAGCCACATGCATAGATAAAGCCAAAATATTGACAAAACCAAAATAAAGATAAACGTAAATGAAAACAAAAAGTAAATAAAAAAGAATAAATTATCATAAAATACAACACTTAAATAAAATTGTATACTTGAGAAGTGTGGTGGATGAAGTGGGGAGCTGCCAAGCTGACATCAAGAGTATGAATTTACTGGCGAGGTAATCACAAGAAAGTGCTTCTTACACGAAAAGCATATGATAGGACGAAGAAAGACATGGTACGATCTAAAAGTACCTGTACGAGATAAAAATAAGAGGAAGAAAATGGTAGAAGAATAGCACAATGTAAAATCTAATAAATAGACAATAACCATTGAACCAAAACCATAACAACTGAGAATAAAACTGGAAACATATACTAAGAAGAAAACGATAATATAAGGTCAGCACTTTTATATTATAAATTCATTGTATCTCCATTTTGTAGTCAGGTATATGAAATCGATAATACAATAGAAGGAAATAATACTCTTCTGGCTGTTTGATAATGTTGTATTTTTGATTGCTAATTTGCTAACTAGTTTCAATCTATTACCATCATCTTCAGAAGCGTTTATTCACAAGCTTTGTAAAATTTAGATACTGTTAATTGTGTAGGTGGTTGAAATATCTTAAAAGCTTAAATACACTTTACCAAACAGCACATTAACACTATCAAACAATTAGAAGAGTATTATTCCCTTTCATTGTACCTATTACCGATTTACATTACAAGTCTTACTACGGAAATATCAAATAGACGACCCATGCTCCTAATGGAGTTCAACGGGACCTACTGCTGTTATGTCTGAATCTTTGGAGGGCAATTGATGCAATGAGATGCCATTTAAGATCCCACATAGCTTGTGTACACGCTCAGTTGTACTCTTAATCATTCCTAGTACTATTAATTCTTCTATACCTACATAAAACTATTCTAGAATATGTACTTCATGTTTATGACTATAGACATGAAGGATAGATCATGAAAATATGACTATAGACATGAAAATAAATAACAACTAAATAAAATACATTTTATTTTATTCTTTCTTTAATATCTTTATTTATGTACTAAATAAAAATGTTTAATTAACAATTGGGTTATTCTTGCAAAATATTGAATTATGATTCATCTACAATTCGGATTTAATATTTAATATTATTGTAGCTATTGCAATCATGTTCTGTTCTTGGGAACATTTTGTTTATTCAGGAATTTATGTGAGCGAGAAAGCTATGTGTAATCATTCGATTTGTACATGTAATATATGCAAAGAAGTTTTAATTTTTTAACTTTCTAAGCTTTTCTGTAGAATTAAACTTTATTGAAAGTTCGGAAAACGCGTAGCAAAGAAAGTTTGTTACGATGTAAAAAAGGCTGGATGTCTGAACATACATAATTCTTAATTTTTGAAAACCTACAATGCAGAGATTGTACTTTATGTATTAAAGCTACTCTGTTCAAGAATTTCTCTGGCGCCTGTTTCTGTGGGTATAGAAATAAAGAAAAGTATATACGAAATGTATGAGAACGGATCTGCTGCAATTGTTAGCAGACTTATGGAGAAATTGTCTCTACTTGGCTTCGAAATAAATATTGTAAAGAAGCTATATCTAACAAATACCAAACAAAAGCTTGGCTTCGAAATTAAAAGAAATGAAAAAATTGTTATGGATGAGCTAAAAATAACTCAATTATTACCGTTATTTCCTGCAAAATATGTCGTGATAGTGGATAGGCGCATTATTTATTTGTAATAATAAAAAGTGCAGGATATTATAAAAACACAGAACATACCTAATACATATGTGATAGTAGTCTTAATCTCCATAGAACTGATTTGGAGTAAATTGAGTTTAAATCGGCTCACGGAGGTATAAACCGAGATCATGTAAAGTTTTAAAGGTCGAAAGGAATTAACCTTTAGTTGCTACCCCAAAAGTTAATTTTAATCCAACATCAAGGTCGCAAACTTTTTTCTCGACAAGAATAAGAACTTTCAAGAAAAATAACGCTGTCATCCCTAAAGTAATTTAATCCTATAATCATAAAATTATTAAATGGTGATTAATTATTCACACATTAATGTAAAATAGTTAAGATTAGTTAGTTTAAAATTTTCCTCACCCTAGTTCAATATTTATTCACATTAACTACATTTATAACACGACAATTTTTAATAATATTAAATAGTACAAAACATTCTGAAAAATAATGCGTTTCCATCAGTTATTGCAGAAACTGTGGACCTGATTAAGTATGTAAAATAGAAGACACTTTTCACCAAGATTATCATATAAAAATTTCATATAAATAAGTCAAATAGTTCAATCGCTATTTATAATTTTAACTTTGCTAAACTCTACTTAGCATAGAAAGAAATTTGTGGTAAAGCACTGGAACATGCCTTTTTGGGACACTTCATATGCACCTGGTGGATAAACAGAAAAGTATTGGCTGCCAAACATCAATTGAAGGGTTACACAGATTTAACATTAATGTGGGTACTGAAATTATAAATAACATTGTGGGTTTGGAACCTTAGACTTAGTAGCAAATTTAAATAATTGTCACCACTACACGAAACTGGAAAATAACTATTCGATACACGTTTCGCTAACTAAGTTAGCATAATCTTATTGGAGTTATCTTCCAGTTTTGTGTAGTGATGACAATTGTTTAACTTCACCAAAATTGTGGTACAAATACGAAGTAGAGCAGTAGGAAATCTAATTTTTGTTCTAATTTACAATTAAATGAATTGGGTTGAAGGCTAAAGTGCACAAAATATTTTTCTATTTTTAAGTAGGAATGGACATTTTTATTGCACACCTAGATATCATTGTTTTACAGTCACGTCACCAGAAATCCTAATAGACCATTTTAAAAGTGAATTATTGATGTATTTTATGCCATAGTATAATGGAAGCGAACTAGAATATTTTGTTTAATCAATTAATAATTGCATATTTATCCATTAACTAAATAACCGTCGAGAAAATGTTAACTAACTTAGAAACTGCAAATGATTGTTTGAGTAATGTAGATGCAAAAGCTAACATGATAAAATTAACGATTTATCTTCATCGGATCATAACTATTACCAAAAGAAGCGTTGCATACTAGGTTACTTAATATCTCGATATACATTTCACTTGATTAAATTTCTGCGTTCTTTAACAACAACACATCCAGCTGAAAACATAAATGCACACGTTGAAAATTGCTTAGCTTAATAGATAACATATGCATATGATAGTAAAAGATAATCTCAACTTATCTGGAAACTTACAATTTGGGCATTAAATAATCGAATTAAAATACGTGCATGGTATTCTATATGTTTCCCATATGACTCATATTATTAAAGTTACCATTAGATTGAAACACGACAAGAGGATTTTATCAATTGCAAGATTTGTTTCAGAGAGTTGTTTTTCGCTTTAGTAAGTATCGATTTTGAGGAAATCGAAAGAACATTTCAATTACTTAACTTCTTCGTTAAAAATATTTTTCCAATAAATAAATACAATACGTAACCACTTTCGCAGTTTATAGTATATTTATTTTTAAAATCATAGAAAGTTTTAATTGTTTGAAAGGAATGAATGTTTGCGGACAGGAAAGATATAGGTCATATTGTCATACAACTTTAAATAGTGAACTAGTATAAGCAAATTGTAACTAAGCTCTTCTAGATTTCTATAAAATACGAAGAAAAGCTGGGATCTCTTACTATATATATATATATATATATATAT
>JAWQRM010000390.1:0-23291 GCA_033557675.1 Coptodactyla brooksi
TATATATATATATATATATATATATATGTATATACAACTGTGTCCAACAACTGTATAATAAAGTGCATAAGGCAGGAGTTGTTGATGAGGTTATGACAAAAAACTTTAAGCGTTACAATTCAGTCCTGGGAAAGGCATATTTTTTACCAAAAGTCCATAAAAGGGATATTCCTCTTAGGCCTATAATGTCGTCATGTGGGTCAGCGTTGTATAACTTGGAGAAGCACTTTGCTAAAATACTCACTTTGGCTTTGAGTGATATCACCGATTATAATGTTAGAGATACCTTTGAATTTGTTGATGTGGTGAGAGATAGAATTTTACCTAAGGGTTACGCAGTGGTGTCATTGGTTGTTGTTAGGCCTTTCGCCAATATGCCGCTCGAATTGGTAATTGATATAATTAACATAAAATGGCAACTGATAGTTCCCCACTGGATGGCTCCCAGACAGCTTTTGATTGATTCTTTGAGATTCATTTTTCGAAATCTCCTTATTTCTCCTTTCAAGGCGTCTACTAAAGGCAGAGGTATGGCACGCCCATGGGTTCTCCTATAAGTCCGATTTTGGCATTGTTAGTTATGGATTATGACCTAGATAACTGCATTCCAAGATTGGGTTTTGAATTCCCCTTCATTAAGAAGTTTGTTGATATCATAACTGCAGTACCAGGGGATAAGATTGATCATACATTGAGTATTTTTAACGATGTTATTTTTAACATCCAATTCACTGTGGAATGTGAGGATGACTGTTCTGTTCTTTTTTTAGACACCAGAGTCGTCAGATATGAGAACAACACGTTGAGGATTGACGGGTACACCAAAGGTACTTACTCTGGTAGTAACTTTCTGTCTGCGCATACTTTCAAACATAAAATTAACACGTTAATTGGGTTATTAGTTAATTGGGTTTTATAGTTATTTAATAAAATCAATGACAACCAATTTAAAATAAGGAACTTAAGTATTCTAAAGGATCTGTTTTTGAACAACAAGTTTCCATTTAAAATCATTAATAAAGTTTTATTCACTACCAACACAACTCAGATTAGTATTTTTGGATCTTTAAGTAGTTATATGAAGAAATGTGGAAAGTTTATGTACATACGGAGCCTTTCTGAAAAACTTAAAGTAACTTTGAAACCTTATTTGCCTAATTTAATGGTTGCAGACTGCTACCCGAATAAGATCAATTCAGTTTTTGGTAGGATCAAAGATCAGGATGACCAGATGTTTAAAAGTAACATTGTATATAAAATTCAATGTAATAACTGTATAGGACAGTACATAGGTGTTACCGGTCAGTGGCTCAAGAGTAGAGTGGCATTACATAAAAGCAATTGTAGTACCAGTAAAAAATGTTGTGCCTTAACAACAACACGCTTTGGAGAATTCTCACGCGTTTGAGTTTGATAATATAAAAATTTCAGATTTTGATCGTTCTTTGAGTAACAGATTGTTTTTGGAACTATATCATATAAACTTAACGGAGGGAACAGTTAACTTTAAAACAGATGTGGATGGTCTTAGTAACATTTATTCTCTAATCTTTCACATAGATAAAAATAGACATTTAAATTCAAATTCCCCGCCTTCTTCTACCGATACGTCACTCACATTTTATTGGAATTTAGTTGGTTGTATAGGTTGCCGGTTGGTAATGTTAACATCTGTGCGTTTGGACCGGTATGGTTATTTTTCTTGTACATGTTATAGGCATCTTGCACGTGGTGTTGATTTTTGAATTTTAAATTGTTCAGTATATTTTAATGTTTGATCTGTCCTCAATTAGCTTAACCTCTTTATGACTCAATTGTAAGTAGCACTGATTTATATATTGAATGTTTTTTTGAAGTTATATGTATTTTGTAGTGTTTACCTGAGGAACAAACAACAAAGTTTCGAAATATCGTAAAAAAGATTTCTCTTCTTTTCCTCGTCTCCCCTACAATCTAGATCGATAACCTACAAACCAGTAGCTGCTGAAAAAATTTGAAAATATTGAAAATATTAAGGTATCGCTCATCGTTTCGTTGTTTAATCTTAGTTCGTTGTTTAATCTATTTTTATGGATTTCTTGTCTTTTCGTTTTATAGTAGTGGCCTCAAAGTTTTCACCCACACCACATCTGGCCACAATTTTCAACATTGTGTTAAACAAACGATATCACAGCGGAGGCAAATATTCATTACCTCTTTCTATACTTTATCTCGATAATTGTTGGATGCTATTTCAGCAAAATTTAAGAATTGTAAGATATGATGGTTTTTATAATTGTTTAGTTATCTTTCGCAAAATAGTAAATGCTCTTAATGTAAGTAAAGTAAATAAATTACAAATTAATATTGTACTCAAATAGCCTCTAACTTTGACAGTATTACTAACACTTTTATTTCTTAATATTATTTCGAAGGGAAAACTCCAGTTGCTGGAAGAAACACTAATATATGTGACACCATAAAAATAAACTACAACATTAGTACCAATTAATAGCTAGAAGGAATTTTATGATTTATACCCAATTAGTATCACGGAAATTTAAGGAAAGAGTATCACGGAAATTTACTGTTACAAAGAAAGAAAAATTTCTTTGTAAAAGTTAAGTGAGTGAAAAGTTAAGTGTAAAAGTAAAACGTTAATTTCAGAACTTATAATTTCGTTTTTCGTTTTCGCTGTCGTTTATTAGTTAGAAAATTAGTTTTAGTTTTCCATATCTTACAATAGTGATTATAATTCATATTAAAAATTAATCTCCGGTTAAATGTACCTTAAACATAATAATAATAATGATGTCATACCTATATCAGATTCTAAAAGATTTAAACAATTGTGACCACTATACCGAAATTGCAAAATAACTCCTCGACGCACATTTCACTAATCAAGTTAGCACTATCAGGAGCGATGACTAACTTGGTTAGCGAATCGTGTGTCGGGCGAATAATTTTCCAATTTTGGCATAGTGGTGACAATTGCTTAACATTGTTACAAAGCCTCGTAACGTTTCGTAACATTGCTACGGACCCCACTACTTTAATATTCTAAAAAATGTACTAAATAGCCTTAATGGCGTTTTTGCGCCATTAAGACATTTTTATAACTAAAGAATCTATGGTCAATTTTTAAAATTGCTTAAAATATAAAAACAGACTGTATTTCGGTTGGTATGCAAAATATCGTCAGTCGGTTATGAATTTAACAAACAAGAATTTTACATACTTTTCATATTCTGCTGTAAATCTTACAAGTAAGACTAGGGAAGTGTTTTACGACGATTTTCCTGAAGCTTGGCATACAAGTAGTACATGGAAAATTATTGGCCACATACATCGTTATATCGGCCCAAAAGCCGTTTATAGGGTAGAAATCACCCTTACCGATTTTGGAAATAGGCCCTACTATTTTACGAATTGTTTTTACTTTTTTTCAAAAGTTTTACATCCTGTCAAAAATGAGCATAACTTTGATGCGAATTTGTAGCAAAAAGATCATAATCGAAAACTACCCCTAACAGTAATTAAACATCGAAAATGATGTTTGTGATATGATTAGCTTCGCTCACTTTAAATTTTAATTCACCTGAATATGATGTGGATTCAATTATTACAGACGAAGAAAAATATTTTGCAGCTAATTTGGAGAATTTGATTAAAGATGCTATATATGCACAGATATTTATCTAAAGCATTGATACTTTAAACTTTAATGAAGAAGGTGTATATCCTGAAACAATTCCTTGCGATGAGGTCTCTGAAAGTGATTTCGAAAAATCTATAGGATTGCATAGGTTATATCATGCATTGATATAATCTAAGGGTTGCAAGAAAACTATAATCAATATCGATATCGAATGTAAGAAAAAGACTGTACAATTTTCGCGATCCGGGGAGACAAAAGCTTTGCCTTTAAAGACAGTTCAGTACAGATTTAAGAAAGTTGCTGATTTGAGGTTATTGTATAGGTGAGAGAAGCACATTAAAGAAGGTGGCTCGAGAAATGAAAAATTATTACAAATTTAGAAGTATGTTTTGAATTAATTCGCAATTTCCTCTGAACGAACGTTTTCTACTCATGACATTGGTATAAAAAGATGGGCTTTACGCGCTAGAGAAAAAATCAATTTGTCACCGACATTATTTACTGCTTCCACATTTTGGATACATAATTTTAAGGTGAATCATGCAATTGTATCGAGAAAGGTAAATAAGTTTGTAATTAAAAAACAAATATAATATGTTTTTTAATAATAATATCGTCAATAATGTATATAATTTCGAATAACGGGGGTCCAATTTAGTAACGCATGCAGGTCGCACGCTTGCTTTAAAAGGATCATTGAAAGTCGAGTGTTTAGCGCAGTCTTTAAATCATTTGACGCACAGCTAAAGCCAATCGTTTCTCTTAGCGGAGATTTAAAGTTCCCTTTATTAATAGTCCTGCAAGAGGATAGTGCAAATTACATCCGACCTTGCCATTAATTGGTTCACAAATGTTTTTTTACCAAACACAGAGGAAAACTCTGTTCTTTTGTTAGATTCTTGGACTGGCCAGACTGAAAAAAAAGTTTGACAAATGCGATAAAGACAATAAAAATATCAAAATTTTTACGATTCCGGCTGGAACCACTGGTTTAACTCAACCGCTGGACGTTTACACTTTTAGACTTTGGAAGAATTTGTTAAGACAATTTTCTGATATTGTGATGCTGTATAACTATGATGTAAATTTCATAACATCCTCAAAATATAGTAAATTATTTTATACATTAATCAGTCTTCATCGCCTAAATTTAAAAATATCCTTCGATACGCTTGGTGGAAGTGTGGGTGTATTGCAGAAAAACCAGACTAATGCGAAACCCCTGCAAATTTCTGTTTGAAAAACTGCAATAACGCACGTGAACTCTGCAAAGATATTGCAATAATTAAATATGCTTGGTGTACGACAAAAATGTGCATGCAGCACTTCTTTGCCGTAACAAATGCTAACTCTCCACATTACTGCACTAAAGCACCTCGATGCGTGAGGGGCAAGGGGACTCCCCTTAAAAAAGCACCCCATTGGGATGAGAGCCCTAGCATGTCCACGTCGTTCATCCTGACTAACGCTAAAGAGGGATTGATGTTTACATGCATCACTACCTGTAGTGATGATTTTCGATGTTTAGCTACTGTTAGGGGGTTGTTTTCGATTATGACATTTTTGATACAAATTCGCATCAAAGCTATGCTCATTTTTGACCGATTGTAAAACTTTTGAATGAATGCGGGCGCCGTATTGTATTCTTTGAAATCTTTTCAACGAGGTTTGATGCAAAGTACTCTGCACTCAATTGTAAGGGCAGCAAATCTTGTGTTGCACTTTAGATACAAAGCATACTATTCCACTTAAAAAATATAACTTGTTTTTTTGGGAGATCCTATATGTATGTTAATACCAGCTTTTAGTTTTCTATATAGTCCTTTGCTTACCCTATACCACAGTTTTTGTCCTGTAACTATATCTCTACCCAATTCGAGATATACGGTAGGAAAATCATACTGGGAATATGGAAAAATTTCTGCAGAAGCAGGTATGGATTTATTCATGCTCACATTCGCAAGATTCCAGGTAAATAAACAATTTTTGTTTAATATTTTTTAAATCTTCAGATTTAGAACAATGATTTAGATAATTTTTCATGTCACTATGCCAATTGTACAATGTTATAGGGTAAGTGTTATAAAGCACAGTGTTACAAGTGTTATTGCTAATGTTCTATCCATTTTTAATAACTTTATGGTCAGTAGTATCATCATAAGTATATCAATGGCAACACTGATTACGTAATAAACTATAAATGTGTAGATTAAAATATCTTTGAAATGGACTGTTGATGGTTTATTTAAACATAGTTCTAGTTTCATTAGCAACTCGTTGGCAAAGTTAAAAGATTAACGAGCGCTGGGATCCAACGCCTACTGCATCGTAGCAGCCGTCGCCGCCTAGATTTATTAAGTGTTAAATTTAACGTCGTCCAATCCGCGCAAAATGGCGGTCGCTTCATTTGTCCAGAACCTCAAAGTAGTAAACTGGGTGTCTTTTAAGCTGTCACGTAAAATATTAATTATATTGTTGTACGGGGATAAAAAAAGCTTCACGGTGCGAAAAAGGCGCAGCGCGACGTGGCTGCCACCAAATTAGCGTCTTTTTTATTTCGAAACTCATTACTCTTCGGATTATGCGCCGCAGCGGTAATACCACCACGTTCTAGTTTGGACGGACTTTGCAGAGTTGACGTTTTTCCCTTTTTACTTCTCCTTTTTTAGTCTTTCAGGGATTATATTAAAGTGGAAATTTTGTGGCAGAGGTCGGTTACTGTACGGCCTGCGGATGTAGTTTAATGTGTCGAGGTTACTATAAAGTATCAAATTTTTACTGGCAACCATTTAATCACTTTATATATTATTACGCGTTATACACACAAACCTGTCAACTATAACGCGAGCTTGTAGAGTGCTCTTTATTAACTACAGTATGTCATGGCATATTGTAGTCAAAGGTAAATTATAAAAAGTATTTCTTGTAGGAGATATAATTTTAACATTTGCGAAATACATGAAAAGTTCCTGCTCATCTTTACTTGATCATAAAACTATATAAAATATATATTAATTTCATTTTCTTATACCTTAAGAATGATATATTTACAGGTGTCTCAAAATGATCTGACATTTTAATTTATTAATAAAATCTATTATTTATTTGCAAAGTATGAACGTTTTTATTTCAACCTTGCTGTGCTCCTCGGGTCAATGTGACCCGAAACGGATTTGCAAGTTCTATAACTATGTCATTTTTCATTATTTATTAATATTGTCAAATAGTTTTTACAAGAAGTCATTATTAAATTTTTTAAACAAGATTATTACGTATATAACCCTCGCGTCATTATGACCCAAAACTATTTAGATATATTTGACTTTATGTAGTTTAAGTCTGTGCATGTCTGTGCGCGCATACTAATGTATCATATAAATAGGAAACGCGGACAGTGCACTTCAGTTTCTTTATATACAGTGTTGAATAAGCATCATCATAAATAATGGCGAGGCGATTTCTGTCTGATGAAGAAGCAGCAGAGATAGATGTAAATGCATCCGACGATGAAAATACCTTTGAGGTTGAAAATCACACCAGTGGATGATACTGACTATGAGAAATCTGAAGCAGGCTATGATTGTTCGGATGATGACCTAGTGCAAACAAATGCAGGTCAAAAGACAAAGTTATATCTTTGATGTTAAAATCTTTTTCCCAAAGTTAACGAGTATCTAGTGAAAGTATAATAAAAATTGCTCCTGGTCCAACAAGGTATGCCATATCCAGAGTGAAGGATATTCTATCTGCCTTTCAAGTTATCGTTAAATGAGCAGTATTTAAGGTTGAAGGGCGTATGAACGCGATTGGGAAGTTATACGTAATATTACAATACAAGCGTACATAGGATTATTGTTGTTGACAGGAGTTTACAAATCACACGGCGAATCAACAAAAAGCTTGTGGAATGCAGGAACTGGTAGACCTATTTTACGTGGAATGATGTCGCTGAAAGTTTTTTTACCGAATATCGAAATGCTGCTCAAAAGAAAACTTACAATGTTAGGAACGGTTAGAAAATATAAACTGGAACTTCCCGTGATTACAATAAGTGAAGAAGTACATAGTTCTACTTTTTATTTTACCAAGGATACCACAATTGTGTCATGTAAGCCTAAAGAAATAAACAAATACGGTAGAAATAAACAAAAACATAATTCTGATGAGTACAATGCACTGTGAGAAGGAAGTGAGCAACAGGGACGATAAGAAGACTTAGGAAATGATACTAGGTTATAACTCTACCAAAGGGGTGATTGATACGTTAATTCAAAGTGTTGCAGCATATATTTGCAACCAACCGATGGCCTATTATTTTGTTCTACAATATACTTGATGTTAGTGCTTGAAATGCATTTGTGTTATGAAGAGAAATAAATCCAGATTCGAATAAGGACGTTATGTACAAGAGAATACTATTTCTCGACGAATTGGGCAAACTGATGGTAACTCCCTATATGATGTCAAGAGAACATAAATCTCGTACTCAACAACCTACTGCCGTAATAAAGAAAATTCAAGATCGACGTGGTGAAGTAGTAGTGCCATCTACATTTGGTGCAATCAGTAAATATACAAGAGCGCAATGTAATATGTGTCCATCAAAATGTGACAATAAAACAAGTATAACATGTTGTAAGTGTAATAAATATTTGTGTAAGGTTCATGTAGTGTATTATTGTCATCAGTGTAAGGATTAGGCAATAATTGAATGCACATCAGAATTTATTTCATACTCTCTCTTGTTTTTAGAGTTAGTGTTTGTAATATTTGTTTATTATAATGCATTTTACTTTCGTTAGTAATAAGATTGCTTTTCATCGTTGTTTGCCTTTATGTACTGTAATAAAATCATAATATATTAATTTTGGTCTGTTCTTGACAATCCTCCTCTACCTGTATACATACAAGTACTACAAGTTTTCATTTCAGAAAGCCCTAAAGAAAGGAGTCCACTGTTGTCAAATCACACAATCTTGTTGGCCAATTCACATCATCGCGACGCGAAATGACGCGACCATGAAACTTTGTGCGCAATAACTACATTGTTTCATCTTCAGTGTGGCAGATTGCGCCATCTTCTTAGAAGAATATGACTTCCATGCCATTCAATTCATATCATAAAAAGTTAGTCATCATGTCACGATAACGAATACCATTGACGGTAATCGCATTTCCAGCAGCATTTTCAAAAGTGTATGGCGCAATCACTTCTCCAACCCAAAATTCACACCAAACAGTGACTCGTGGTGGATCGCTGGTGGATCTTTAAGTTGAAAATATGGCTGATCACTCAGGAAAATCATCAATTCCTTGATGTTCCAATAACCAATTGGCGAGTGTATGGCGCTGTGCATGATCTACTGGCTTCAATTCTTGTGTCAACTGGATCTTGTAAACATGCAAATGCAGATCTTCAAAATTCGCTGCACAGATCTTGAAATGTTCAAGATTAGTACTCTATGTTCGCCACAAAACAAAATGGTGTAAAATTTAAAATGTCACATCATTTTGAGACATTGTTTACATACAGATTTTGATTGATACATGATTATTACATATGGAAAGCTGTCTGCAGTAATCTTTATCTATCTGAGTATTTTACATCTAAAGTAAGAATTTCAAGTCAGAGTTATACAAAACTGTTCATTCTTGCTGATTAATTAATTCCTTTTTTTAAGAAAAGGTTAGTATATAATTTAACTGAGGTTAAAAGTTAAATTCACCCCAATAACTAACATGGTTGGTACAAATTCAACTTTATTTATATAACATGAGTTTGTTATAATTTCGTGGACTTTTCGCTCAGGTATGAAAATTACTTTTTAATGAACACAAATATAAATTGGCCTCCGAGGGGGAACCGAATCTGCGACCTCTGCTTTCATGGTAGATGTTCTAACCATCTGAACTTCCCCAGAGTCTCTACGAGGGATTCCTCCTTGAGGTCAATATCTTTGTTTGTTTAATAAAGAGCAATACAATGATTACTTCTATTAAATGTGATTTTATTACATTTCTCTTAAATACAACGTTATGATCATATGGGATTTTGAATATTTTCGCGCTTACTTTCAAAAATCGTCCATTTCCATCAGCTGGAATGATACTACGCAGGTTTCCAAAACGGTAGCGTGCGCTACAACTTATCACAAACGTAATTTAACAATTCGTAAACATCGAAAACCTCTACTCAAACCTTTAACAAAGGTTTGAAAGGGAAACTGATATGTTGTCACAATTAGTAGATATATCTCCAGTAGACAAATCTGCTTGCTTTAAGTGGAATTTTTGGAACAGATTTTTGTTACAAATATTAGGAATTATTGCAGCACAAATTGTACTACTTGTACTATTCAAAACCTTTCGCTCAAGTTAGACTAAGTTTCGTTCCAGTATGGTGGTGGTTCTGCGCGTTTTATGATTAGGGTGCAAGAATTTCTTAGAAATACCTTACCTGATGCTATTATTAGCAAAAGATTCGGAATTATATAAATTATTCATTCCATAGGTTTAAATGAATTCAAATGTTGGCATTGCTCTGATATTTCCCCTACATCGTTCACAATATTGGCGTTCCTTTAACAGCCACATTCATCGCGTCTTGGCGAAATACTAATATACATCGCAGACGTTGTACATAATTCAAGTCCACTTAGTGGGTACGGCTTATTGTGATTACATTACATTTAGTTACACAGTAACTAAATGTAAGGAACAATACCTAGAAAAAACCAGTACACAAGCACATATTTCCAATTAAATAATATTGTGAAATAAATGAAATATTCTCCAAATTACCAAACCCCAACGCATGAAATGTGTCAAGTGCACGACCAAACTTTGTACTAGTTTCTAACACTGTAGAGGTGCGCGCTATGATTTGTAATTAAAACAATTAGAATTGCGTAAATTGTAGCATTTGCGACACAAGCTTATTAAAATAAAAATAAATATGTATTAAATATAGTGTTCCACAATTACATCATGGAAGATTATATACGAATATTTCTTTATATGCATATCTTCTGGAACTTTAAGTAAACAGAAATAAGAAAATATAATGCAGATATTAATTCAGGTTTTAAATTTTGTCAAAAGCATTTTGCAATTGTTGCTCCATTTTCAATGGCTTTTAGATTCTTTAAGAGCTATGGCATCCAACATAGGAAACCGTGTTTGATAAACTGCACTTTTTAAATAACCGAGCACCAAATAATAGCAACACTCGATAATTCTTATTAAATTCGGTAATTTTTTTGATCTCGCCTTCAACAATAACCAGGATATGGCAGATTATTTAACAAATAACATTAAAACCAGTGAGTTAAAAGTAAAATTCCAGTTCGTCCAATTTTCCCCTCTAATTTTTGCTATAACTTCTTATACAGCTTTGGGGTTGGCATTTCACGGAAAATAATGCCAGGCTCCACAGGTTATTCCCGTTGGCCCTGGTATGCGCCCAGGGAACTGTTTTCAATTAAATTTTATATTTTTTACGACGGCGTCTCGTGGTATTGTGGCTCTTCTCGTCGACCCTGCCGAGAAAATTAAATTCGTCTATCTCGGAACTGTTGTTGTGGATTTTCCCTCTTTTCTTCCGCAGCAAAACTTCCTTCCCTTTTAAGCTGTGTACGAGATGGAATGCGTCATTTCTCATCTGGCTTAAACCGGATCTGCCTTCTCTAGAAGCTGCATAACCGAAAGATTCCTCGGGGCGATTAGTTTGTTAGTAGGAAGCATTCAATATGCAATGAAAATTCTGGTATCTGTATAATATCGGCGTAGTTTACTTAATTAGCAAAATTCTGCTATTACACCATGCACGTAACCGTTCGTATCATTTAATTTTTGTCAAAAATGCGTCCGTTCAGCGAAATAAAGTTAATTAAAGATAAATACATACACCACAGCAATTACTGTTGTTTTTAATTTATGCGGTGGGTTTTAATGAAAAACACGCGACTTTCAATTACAAAATTCACGCCAATGCAAATTAATATTTACCATGAAATTTCGTTGGCGCTGCTAAAACTGCATGATGGAAACAAAAATGTAATTGCATCCGTAAGGCAAATTCATCCATTATTAAAAAAAAAGCAAAACTGCGAAAGGCGCACTTAAATATTAGTAAGTACCAACGTAGCTATTGTTTTTGTTGAATTCCAAGTAAACATACATGTGATTTGTATGTACAATTCGTTATGTGTTAATATAATTTAGCGGTTGTAATCGATTCAAAAGTATTCGCATATTATATTATATTTAGCAGTACAATAGCAATTTTTAAAAATTGCTACTTACATAACAACCACTACAAGTCTTGCATGAGCTTTTGTACACAATTTTGTATTTTAGGTAAACGTGGATGACATCTTTGACTATAGAAAATAATGTATTTTTCATCTAATTTATTAGCTCATTAAATTAAAGCTTTTAAGACTTTATTAAAAACTACTGAAAAAAATCGTAAGTACTGAATTCAAAAATTATCAAGTTACAGTTGTTTCCCGAAAAGGGAAAAATATTTTCTGATAGCTTAGAACAGAAAAGGGGAGGTTCATTAACATGTTACTAACCGTGACTGATTCTTAGTCAACTTTATAGGTTTATTTGGTACGAGATGAATTAGGTGAATTAGTATATTTATTACTATTAGGTCGTTCGGAAAGTAATTTCGTTTTTTTTGTGAAAAAAAACGAAAGGCACTTTTCTTAGAGAGTATAAATATTTTATGTAATTACATAAGCATCTTTCTAACAGTAGCATGATTCCACGCTCATGACGCTTCTGATCCTTGCTGGCAGAAAAAAACTAATCCAAGTCATTTTTGACGGCTTCATTTGAAGCAAAGGTTTTGCCAGATTCGGATAATATGATAGGTATGGTAGTACAACCCATCCAAGCTGTAAAAGCTTCTGGCGAGTTACCAAACTGGTATGCGGTTACCCATTATCTTTGTGGAACACTATACCTTTTCTATTGATCAATTCTGGCCTTCTCTGTTTGAGTAAATCATGCAATTTGTCCAGTTGATGAAAGTACACTTTAGAATTGATCGTGGTATTCTCCCAAAAATTTTGGAAAGAGCTCCCAAAAATGTTGCAAACTTGCAAAAAAATTTGTCTGCAAAAAATCGTGCAATTTATTTGTCCAGTTTATGACAGTACGTTTTAGAATCGAACGTGGTATTTTTCAAAAAAAAATTGAAAAGAGCTCCCAAAAATTTTGCAAACTTTTGCAAAAAATTTTGCAAACCAGTTTTGACCATCTTCGCCATATACGTTGACTAACTTTTTCTCGCTTAAACGGCATTTTTATCTTCTATGTAGTAACAAAGCAAAATGTGCAGAAAATGCTGTTTTTGACTCCCTATGTTTGTGTCCTTGCTAAACTCAGATCATAAATTTATTTATTTTTTTGTTTTTATTATTTAGTCCTTCGATCTTAGTCCTAAGATCTTATCTGATAGTATATTTGCAGTTCGAGATAAGAGGTGCGCTCACATATTGCTGAATTTGGACTTTCCGTACTATAAATCATAATAGACGTGCTTGTAAGTTACATCACTTTGATATTTCATGTGTGTCATCCCTCTTAACAATTTTGGCATGCCACACAGAGAATAGTCAGAACCCGGGTTCAAGAAAAATTATACTTCGTCTGTGGGTATGGATTTCGCAAATAAGATATGCGATTCCAGTTCTGCACATTTTCGGTTTCAATGTGAGAAACATCCCTCCAAAGAGTAATCTAGTATTAGTATAAAGGGATGAAACACGTTGTCAAAGGGGTAACTTGAAATAAAGAAACTACAGAATTGCTTCAAAATTTGTGTTTGGGTGAAAGTAATTTTATAGGGTGAAACGTTCTTTCAAGTGGATAAGACGAAAAACTTAGTAGATATTCAAATAGAAGAATATCATAATGCACGAAGTAACGTATTAATTACGCTTATAATATATGTTGTGGTACAATCAGCAACTTAAGTGGTGAAACATCCCTTGCAAATGGCCAGCTTATTTATTAACTTTAAAACTACTATGGTTAATGTTATTTATGAACAAATCTGAGTCACAAACGTATTTCTGTAAGCTTGGCATTTTTCATTTAACGCTTATTGAAACAGATATACTGAAGCCTACAATAAATGGTTTTAAATGCGCTTAAATAATTCAAAATTTATTATTTTAACTAGTAACTTATATTATTTTATTTTTATTATATTAACTAAAACTATTATTAACGTTATTTATAAACAAAGCTGAGTCACACACGTATTGATAAGTTTAGTTGATAACATTTAATCGAAATAGAAAGCGCACATGTAAACTTGCATATATTGGAACATTTTAAGAAAGAACATATTTTATAAAAGAACGCAAAGAGAAAATTGCATTTTCAAGAGACTGACGCACTTTTAATTAATTTAGAAAATATATGAGATGGATTAGATTAAGTGGATTCAAAACGCCAGCATATTTAATGAAGAATATAAGCAAACTTATATCTAAAGTATTTAATAAAATATCTTTAACTCGTGGTGAAATATGTAAAATGTCTATCTTGAAATTATGAAAACTTAATTCTCTAAAAGAATTAAGTCACCTTTTGACAATAATCCGCCTTGACATCAATAATATTAACCTTATGTAATAAATATATATGCCATCATTATACATAAAAACTCTAGCCTACCAATTACTCAACATTATGTAATGTGATAAAGGCATGAGTATAAGCACTACTAAAATAAGCACTGCTGTAAACTTTTATGTAAGTTTCTAATACGTCAATATAACATCCTTAAATATTATTGGTTGTACCCACATTATCTCGTATGCACATTTTAATCACAGCGAACAACTAAATAAATTTAAGGTCGAAGTAGTTACTACTGCAAAAAATCATATAGTACTAAGTGTCTTAAGGATTCATTATAATTTCCCAATTATATATTATTCTATTATTCTTGCACGATATGAGTTATACATTTATTGTCCCGTCTATTTTAAAACAGACGTATGCACGCAAAACAAAAGAACAACAATCTAGTACAGTAGCACTGCTTTCTCTATGCCTGCAATGTGACAAAGGGTATGCTGTTTCATTCCACATTCTTTGAGTCTGCATATCATGAATAAAATGAAAGCCGTAACGCATGGCAACGTTGAATCCTAAGATAGAAATTATGGGCGAATGGATAATAATGATAGAGGTATGTGGTTCAACTAGGGCGATGTCGTCTAGAATAACAACTAAAAAATACATTTGTACAGTTGACAAAGTATGTGTACATAAACAGAGATAGGCAATAATTCGATGTGTTACTATGTGTGTAAATTTACACATATAGTTTCGACCCAACTTTCAATGTACTGATGCACCATTTAAGTAAAATCGAATGAAAATACAAAATGATTACAGAATTTCACCGTCACATTCTGATTAAATAAAATAGGATCCAAGAATAAACAAGATTAGTTCGACAAACAATCAGAGGCATTAAAGCAACAGATTAAATATGATTTACTAGCATGATGACAACATCAAGTGTACATAAATATCAAATAGTAAAGCTAATAGTACTGTTTGAAGTGATTGCGGATGCTGCAATGACTCAATATTACAGGTTTATCAAATATTACCAGACATGACCACCAACTCACGAAATAAGACAAAGTAAAACAACATTATCAATATGTTACAATTGTCTTCGATTATTTTCTTCTCCGTAGCTGATTTGTTGAAAACAATGATTATCAAGATTGGTGATATATCTTGTTACGAAAACAACTCTTGTTACGAGGTCAACCACAAGACTAAAATGTTCGTCAGAATAAGATGAAAAGTCAACACCATTATATTAAGACGAAACAAGGATGTCTGCCAACACAAGAATTTAAAATAATCTACGAGCAGGATATGAACTTGCGATCTACAGCTTTCTTTCATCTTTCCTATTTCCCTTAAATGTTCAGAAAATCATCCTCTTGCTTCTCCTCTTCGAAGAACCGACCTCTGGTAACTGGTGGGATGATTTTTAATAAAACCAAAGCTGGGATATAGTTGCTCGACTTGTTCGCAAGGAGGAAACATAAGGATGATTTTCTGAAGAGACCTATTATGAAAGGAGTAAGTCGTTGGATTGACCTATTCGGAGGTCAACCTATTGGTTGACTCTTGGTTCAATAACGGTTAATAAAAGTCCACCGAAAACATCAGATTCATACTGTTACGAATCTGTTAGGTTTCAGAATTTTTTGCAATACACAATTTCTGGGTTCCTTATCTTCTAATAAATGATTTTATTATTATCTTTTTATTGAAATGAAATTATTTAATTTTTCTTTAGAGTTCTTTCGATTCGTAAACTTTTCGAATATTTAGTACAAAAAACAAACGCTAACATCTTAGTGGGATTTTTTATTTACGGGGTCTGTTCAAAAACAGATCTAACTTTCGTCGTAGAATCTTTATGTTTTAATTTACATTACACATGTTTGCCCCTTACGAAATACTCTTCCTTGCTTACTTTAACGTAAAACTGCTTATTGAATGTCTGTCCTCGTATCACAAATTGATTATGAACAAATTCCAGGGCAGTGGAGGGGAACGAAAACAATCAACATCGACTTTACGTTTGAGCGACAACTATTGTGATGATTTTGCCTTCGCTTCAGCCGTACACCCAAGATTCATTACTTGTAACGATGGTGTTCATAAAGTTTTCGTCGCTGTTAACACCATTAAACAATTTTTGGCTAATGTTGGCATGGTTCTCTTGCACAGTTAAACAATGATTCGCAGATGTTTTACAATTGGAAATGAAAATGTCAAAAATATTTTTTATTGGAACTAACATATCTGTAGCTCTTCATTCCTGCCTCGTTTCAAAGTTATCAAAGCATAGAAATGAAATAATTTGCTCGAATCTATCTCTTGACATTGTACCAGGTACTGCCTTTTAATTTATATTTTGTAATCTTTTAGTAGAACGGAAAATCCCACAGTATACGAAATCTATGGAAATCCCCGACTTTACTAATGACAAACTGAAATTAATTTTAACTGACGTAAACAGCTGACCGGGGTCTAAACTGGTCGCGAATGACTATCAACTATAAAAACTCAAATTTTAATTCAAACCAACTTCTAGATATTACATGTTCTATTAATAAAAGGTACAATATGAAGCTAGATGGTAGATCAACGCTTAGATTGTTGAATTTACAAAGATCTTGTCTTGGGGTATTAGCAGACCCCAGACCGTCCTATGAAAGTTAAAATGAATCACGGTACAAGAAAAACGTTAAAGAAACAAAGCCCTTAAATGGAACATGTAAGATTTTACAGTTCAATGCCCTGACACCGCTAAAAAGCTTAACGTACAAATATAACTTTTTAATTAATACATATGAGGTTTTCACGTTGCTTTACCTATCTCCAAGAACTTCAGGGATAATTATTAGCCCAGACATCAGTATCTACATTTTCTTGTCTTAGTATAAATCATTTTATTTCATCTATTGTTATATCACGTTTCATTGAGCTTTTCTCAATCTATTGTCAATATTAATATATTGACAATATTAATATAATATTATATATATATATTATATTATATTATTTCCATGACGATTTGTAAATAAAATGTTGCATAATAAACAAATAGATTGCGAATACTTTCAACAACGTTTTCAGAGAATTCAAAGCTCCCGAATATGATCTGATTACCGGCACAATACTACCTATCTACCTGAGAGGGGCTTGAAATGCTGATATTCAACGCAGTGACCATATTATGTCATTACCCGATACAGTGCAAGGTTGCACAAATCATACCTATTTGTATACTAAAATCTCCAAACACCAAGTTGGATTTAAATCGCAACATTCATCAACAGATCAGATAAATCGACTGGCAGCCAAAATAAAGCACGACTAGAACTTTAGCAACAACAGGATATTGTTCTGCAATCTTCATAGATGTCTCTCAAGTTTTCGACAATATATTGGGTTTCTTGTACAAAGCTAAGTGCATCTTACCTCGCACCCACTATCAAGTGATCGAATCTTACACAAGAAGCATGTTCTTCAATGTCAAGTATCAAGAAACAGTAATTTCACTGCAGCCAATAAATTCAGGTGTATCACAGAGAAGTGTGTTGGAACCTCTCTTGTATTTTCTGTATACATCAGACATACCAAAGTCAAGATCAACAATAACTGCAACTTACTAGTAATTCAGGTGTATCAAAGGGAAGTGTGTTAGAACCTCTCGTTTATTTTCTGTATACATCAGACATGCCAAAGTCAAGATCAACAATAATTGCAACCTACGTAGATGACACTGCAATAATGGTATCAAATGAAAATACTCATATTGTCTCTAGAGTTCTTCAGAACTACTTACAAGGGAAGTGCCAACAACTGATACACACCAATTTTGATGCAATTTTGTACAGCGATACAACGAACAAAAATTACGTGTTTTTTATAGGTGCTATAAAAGCTCCTGAGGCAAATAATAAGGGTTGCAATTTGAGAAAAAAAGTATTTATTTGCTTGTATGTTGAAAATGAAAACTGTTATCGAAATGTAAATTGAAATGTAAATGCAAATTGACATTTCAAGAGCTTTCTATTGATATATTACACACATACCAGAAGGTGAAAAGGGGTCGGCTACCCCTAGTTTTTTGGAATAATTTTAAAACTGCCCTATCAATTTTGGCGGCGTTAAGTATACATATAATACGTTTAAAAATAGTAATAAGTGTTTTTACCTATTCTCTGTAGACCACCCCGCGCGAAATTACGGGGGATACTATATATCCGCTTTCCGTAAGAATAACATGACAAAACTGTTAGGTATTTGGAAAGACCTTTGATTAAAAACCTTAAATTAGTCACACAATAAGTTGTTTGTGGTAAAACAAGGCATTTGCGATGTTTAGGTGTCGTTGGGATTAACTACTCTAATAAAAATACATTCTTTCGCTGGTTACTTGCTGATTTTGATGAAATTTAGCACAGTGTTTGTTTCCAGCGTGACGCAAAAACCTTTTATAAAAAAAGCGATTTATAAGGGTTAGAAATTAGGGGTAGAAAGTACACTTTCGCCAATATCTCGAAAATGAAAACCGTTGTCGAAAAATTTTAAGTATTATTTTCTAAAAATCTCTATCGGTGTTCCATGGAATAAATTAGAACCATTGTGAACCACATGTACATATACTAGACGGACAAGTTAAATTTAGCACGGATCGTACTGGTATAATGTTACGGTTAATTCATGCCAAACTTCTTTTTAGACACGACTGAAACAATCCCACCCTTCTAATCCTTATAGGGACTCGGTTACTGATACATACAATAATACTAGCTGGTGTACGATGGACGAGTTAAATTTAACATCGGTCGTAATCGTATAATGGTACGTTAAACTTTTGCCACACGTGTCGAATAAAAATAACATGTTACAAAAAGAAATTAAGTTAGTAATATAGAATTTAATATTAGGGATATTTAACCTTTTTTTTTGTCTGTTGCTTTTAAACTTATTCTAAAAGAATATTTATTTATATATCATATCTATTTCATCACTTAAAGAAAACAAGGATAATTGACTGCATGCAACTTCAATAAAAAGATTTTTAAAGAAGAATATTAGTTAAAATTTTTCGATAACAGTTTTCGTTTTTGTGATATTGGAGAAAATGTATTTTCTACCCCTAATTTTTAACCCTTATAAATCCCTTCAACGGCTTTTACGTCATGCAGAAAACAAACACTGTGCTAAATTTCATCAAAATCAGCAAGTAACCCAACCATCCCCAAATGTCGTAAATGCCTTATTTTACCACAAACACCTTACTGTGTGACTAATTTACGGTTTTTCTTGGAAGTACTTTCTAAATACCTAACAGTTTTATGACGTTATTGTTACAGAAAGAGGGTATATAGTATCCTCTGTAACTTTGCAGGTAGTCGTCTGCGGAATATAGAAAAAAAAACACATGACTAATATTTTTAAATGCATATGTATACTTAGCGCCGCCAAAATCGATAGGGTGATTTTTAAATTATTCCAAAAAACTCGGGGTAGTTTACCCTTTTTAACCGTCTGGTATACGTGTGATATATCAATAGAAAGCTCCTCAAAATGAATATTAGTTTGCATTTACCACATTTCGATAAAAATTTTGGTTTTCAAAATACAAGCGAATAAATACCTCAGGGGCTTTTAGAGCACGTATAAAAAGATAAGTAAACCTTATTTTTGTCCAGTCTATCGGTGTACCAAATTGCACCGAAATTGGTAAGTGGCAGTTGTGACACTTCCCTTGTTAGTCAAAATTGGAAAGTGGAAAGTGGTTTAATATCTGGCGCATAAAGGCAAACAGAGCAAAATACACGGATATTACATTTACTCTTATATATCAGCCCATCTCATTAGGATTGTGTAAAGACTAACAAGCGGTTAGCACATATGGCACAAAAGAAAACAAGTTGAACACCAATTAAACAAAATGCATTGGCTGACCGAGTGAAAGTAAAGAACATCAATGGAAAACGAACGCCTACCATACAGAACAATTCTAAAACTCATGTGAGATTATGCAGCATCCAACTATGGGGAGCAGTGAGTAACAGTAATATTACTATCATACTACGTTTTCAGAACAACGTCCTTCGTATCATGGTTGACACCTCTAGGTATGTCCCAAGTTAGGGGCTACATCGAGACCTAAATATGCCAACCGTTCAAAAAGAAATCACAAAATACAGTGTAAGATATCAAAACACACTTCGATCGCATCCTAATCTCTTAGAAACTGAGCTAAATGGTATTAACATGTATTTGTTTGGCACACCCCCAAAGTTGTATGCCATAAACCCAGATTGGTTTTAGGATCTGGTTATATATAATGATTTTGTTTTGTATAGATTCAGGGTAATCGGTATATGGTTACTTAATTTTTTGCTTGTGAAGTTTATGTGTCCAGCTATATAGACTGTTGCTTGCTTGTTGCAGTTTTCCTATGGTCTCTTCGAGATTGTTTCCTGTAGCGAGGATAGCCGTATCATCTGCAAAAGTCACAATGGAGTCATTTTCTATTTGCGGAAGATCACATGTGTAAAGAAGATACAAAACAGATCCCAGAACACTACTCTATTTGAAATATAGGATTGCAATAGTTCGGCATATTGTTTTGGCAAAATTCTATTCAATTTGTAGATAAGGCCTTCGAACCAGACTTTATCAAATGCTTGCGCAACATCTAGGAAGATTGTTAAGCAAATCCGTTTCTCTTCCAATGCATTTTCAACGATGTTGGTAATACGATGGACCTGGTCTATTGTCGAGTGTTCCACTCTGAAGCCAAATTGGTGATTTGGAATGATGTTTTTATTTTCTATGATAGGTTTTAGCCTTTTTAGTAACAGCTTTTCAAACAGTTTGGTGATTATCGGTAGTAATGATATCGGTCTGTACGATTTCACCTCATTCGGTGACTTATCTGGTTTGGGCAGCATGGGTTTCTGACTTCAGAAACTTTCCATATATTAAGGATGTGTTTTAATCTAATGGCTGCACTAAATAAGTATGCCAGCTTGACTATACCTTTCCTAGGCAAATGTTTTAATATTTCGCCTGTTATTAAATCAAATCCTGGCGATTTTTTCGGATTTAGGTTAGTTTTAATCTCGGTGGCTATTTCTTTTGACGTTACTCGATTAATTTTTACATCTTTCTCCACATATATTACTTCCTAAGTATTGATGTCTGAGTCTATTTCATCTTCTTTTCTTATAGTAGGGGCATGGGTAATCGGTCTTTTCATTCTTCTTGTTGCTTTGTGTTAGTAAATTTCTCAAATTCCATCTCTAGATGTGATTTATTTTTTAGTTGTACGTTCAAGATGATTTGAATTTTTTTTTTAATTTTATTTTAAGAAAAATAACATGAATTCCAAAATTACAATTACTATATTGCAAAAGCAAATTTTCTGTTATTTTTTCATAAGAATTAAAGCTCATCTATTCGCAGTAATAATTTATGAATGCAACACATTCGAATAGGTAGGTTTAGATGAATAGAGGACGAAATACTGGTAGGTTTCATTCTGAACAACAACATTGTCTAGTCCACCTGAAATTACTCTCTTTAGCGGAGTCTGATTACGAAAGTTTCCACATTGGGACTCTACCCGCAAATTCATTAAGTCGGTAGACAAATTCTCGCCCGATTAGCATATCTTTCGTTTCAACGCAGGGAGGAAGGAATGGGCTGAGAAGGAATCAAGAGTCTCGCTTCGGACTCCCAGCAGTGGCGGCACCTACTGTTGTGTGCGCTCCGATCTATCATGACATTATTTAATATTCTCTCTTGCGTTTGATATGGTAATCCTGGAACGATTCAAAGGGACGCAGATGTGCAGCGAATATTGGCGGATATTCCTCCAGAGACGACGCCCAGTGTCGACGCCACGCGGACTCCGGAATCACTACCGCAGATGTTTATTTTCGAATCGCTGTATCTTTTATAAACAGCGCCCGTGCTATAAATATTTATTGCAGTAAGTATTCGCCTACGCGTTCTACGAAGGAAGATCGCCAAGCGATGGTGGTTACGCGCTTGGCGGCTTGGTGTTTGCATATGCAACAGGCTGTTCAATGTAGCATCAATGGAATGCTTGCGAATATAGAAAATAAACTACACTATTATTGGAAGGTGCAAACTATACTACACGAACTGAATACGATATTGCCCTTCCTAATAAGAATCCAACTAGAACTCGGGAAGCATATAACATATTACTTATGATTTTGGGTTAACATTTTGCTACTGATCATACTGTTATTTATCGCTGCATTTTCGTCGACAGTGTATGCTTCTGCCCGATAGATGTTGCTAGCTTTGGAAGATTTCTCGTGATCTCTCGTGAGAAGAAGTGTTTTGTTACGCTTTTAGTACAAATTACGTCCATTTTACGTTCATTTCGTACAAGACATCTCTCATAAACGGACACAAATCGCAGTTAACGCGATGATTTCCCTTTTTACAAGATATTGTGCTTAGTGTACGTGCTGTTTACTTTGCCCTTGCTGTTTCTACTCCTTTTGAATCTGTCCAACAAAATGCAACAAAACGCCATGGATGACGCGAGATATCATGTCTGATTGTTTGCAGCAATTTGATAAGAAAATGAGATCATAGAAAAGAAAAGTTCCTTGATTATTGGATAATGCAGCATCTCATCCTAGAGATTTGAATCTAACGAATGTAAATATACTTTATTTACCTGTAAACACAACTGCAGTTTGCCAACCCTTGGATCAGTCAATTAGAAAATGAAAATGACACTATGGAAGTAATAAAATCATATGATGAGGTACTGAAGCAAATTGCCCCTTTGAAACGCTTTGCAAGATGGCTTGATAGCATTTGAACATTTCAAAAAATTAGAAAGTCATTTTGAAAATCATCAGTTGACATGGAAGCAAGCCAAGTTTCAACGGACGAAAATTTATAAATTTTTTTCAACCCATGTAAATTTATCTTGATCTTAAATTTTTAATATACACATATGTACAAGTATTTTCGGCATATACATACTACGTCATTTATATCTGCTCGTACA
>JAWQRM010000021.1:0-40573 GCA_033557675.1 Coptodactyla brooksi
GTGTTCCACGACTAAGTGCAGTTGTAAAAGCAAGGGACTCTTGTGCAATTCAAAGTGTCATAACAGTTTAAGTTGCAGTAAATAAGATTGTATAACATCAATCACATAATAAAGTATTATTGGTGTTATTTTCTTTTCTTATTTACAACATACTGTTCGTTTTCAAAGTTCAACAGTTTATTTACATGTGCTGTCTTAAGCTTTCTTATGTTTTGACATATATCATAACATGTTTCAATAATAAAGTATGATTTAAAAAGATGGCAAAAATATTTTCATTCAACATGCATTATCGGTGCATGGTGAATGTCGACATTTGCCGGTGTAAGTGAGAAATATTTAGCAAATATTTCGGACATACGCCAAGCGACTATGTGAATCTTGACATTCACTGGAGAAAGTCAAAATTCTCCAGATTTCGGTTTTTCAAGGTGACAAAAAAGGGATCATATGTAACAAACAACTGCTGTTTAAATCCTTCATCATTCAGAGGTAAGCGCATTACTATTTGGCACATCGGTGGAAGTGATATTTGGATTGACAGGGGCCTTCTTATGTCTGCAGAACAAATAGAAAATATTCATTTACGACATTTAGGGCTGGTTGCAGTTACTCACCATAATAAAAATTATTACTAACTTGTTACTTGCCGATTTTGATCAAATTTAGCACAGTGTTTGTTTTCTGCCTGATATAAAAACTTCTGAAGGGATTTATAAGTGTTAGAAGTTAAGGGTGGAAAGTACGTTTTCGGCAATATCTTGAAAATAAAAACTGTTGTCGAAAAACTGTAAGTATTAGTTAGTATTCCTTTCTAAAAATTTCTATCGATGTTCCACGAAGTAAATTATCCATGTTTCCTTTAAATAATAAAATAGATATAAGGTATATAAATAAATATTTGTTTGTAATGAGATATGGATTCTGCACTCTTTGAAATATGGTTTCAGCAGCAGCTGCTACTGACTATTCCACCCAAAATCAGTAGTCGTCATGAACAACGCCAGTCATCATTCAAAACAAGTGAGCACACAACCAACAAATGGTACAAAAAAGACGCTACTGTTTTAGATCCTCCATTGAGAACTTTTCAGGGAACTCCATTGAGCTGGTATGGAGTTCCCTGAAAAGTACAATTGGAAAGAATAGCGTATCGCCCAAACTTGTAGCAGAAAAAGCAGAAGTATTGCTTTTTTAATAAAAAAAATGAAGTACCCAATCTAACTAGTGAATTATAGAAATGCTGCACAACGCATGTTATTGATGTAGAAAACTTCTTGTTTCCCCAAATTCCCTTGAATTAATTATTCAAGTATTACCCTCAATCCTTGACAGCTTATAGAGAAATTGACAGCTTCGATAATCAATTGCTTGCTCTTTGATCATTTAGTTTACATATATAGCGTTAGTAAAAAGTATGAATACAACCTATTGTGGACGGTATTATTCATATTAGAAAAAAAATATTTTTCACAAAAGATACTAAACAAGATATTCTGCATTACAATACAAATTCTTTATTTTTCAAAACGGCCGACGTAGTGCGACTTGATACTATTTTTGTTTAAACAGCAACATATACTTTTTCTTCTTCTATTCGATGCGCAATATTTTTCTCTTTATAACCATGTAAAAATTTTGTACTGATACATAACAACATTTTTGAGATAATCGCTAAAAACTGATAAAAAATTATTACAAAGGAAATCAAGTTGTCATGAATTGCAGTGCAGATGAATTTTGAATTCAAATATGGAAATAAAAAAAAAGGAACAATCGAGTAATTTTTGTTTGCTGTCATATTTTCATATGTGTTTAATTTACTAACAATTTACGAGAAATTTACTAGGAAAGAAGCGAACCTACGAAGAGGTATGTTTATTATTTAAGGAAATTCATCATGATCGATAGATCAATAGGTCTACTGTATCTAAGACAATTAAACTGTATAGAGAAACTGGTAATATTAACGATAGACCAAAGCCTGGACGCCCAACGTCCATAAACGATGGTGATACTGTACTAAATGTGTTACTTGGTATTGAAGAAAATCCTTGCTTTTCTACAACTCAGCTAGCTCTAAGTTATGACGTATGCCAAAAATCGGTGGTAAATATTTTAAAATTAAATAATTTTAAGTCCTATAGAATATCTTTTACGCAAGAAATAGTCGAAGACCACCCAGACAGATGATTACAATTTTATGAAATTATTGTGGAAATGTGCAATAGAAATCCTGTCTTATATCACTTATAAGAAATATTGTATTTTCTGATGAGGCTACGTTTCGTCTAAATGACTTAAATCGTCTAAATGACTAAAAATAACTTTTAAACATAATTCAATGTGTGTTTTCTACTTTCTCTTAAGGGAAAATATTGCATTTGCAAAAAAAACTCTATGTCCAGATTTTGATGGATTCTGACGAATTAGGCTTATTGTAGCCTATCTCTGCTATTTTTTGGTGGTTAGTCTATCCGTCCATCTCTAACAAGGGAAGTACCACAACTGCCTCTCACCGGTTTCGATAAAATTTAGCACAGTGATAGAATGGACAAAAATAAGGTTTACGTAGTTTTTCATACGTGCGGTAAAAGCCCCTGGGCCGCGTAATAAGAGTTGCAAATTGAGGGTAATAGTATTTATTCCCTTGTATTTTCAAAACAAAGACTGCTATCGAAATGTGGCAAATGCAAACTGATATTCCTTTTCTTTCAAGAGCTTTCTATTGATATATTATACACATAGTAGAGGGTTAAAATGGGTAAACTACCCCTAGCTATTTAGAATAATTTAAAAACTACCGTACGAATTTTGGAGGCGTTAAGTATACATATAACACGTTTAAAAATATTAGTTACCTAGTTTTTCCTATTCTCCGCAGACCACCCCCCGCGACGTTACGGGGAATATTATATACCCTCTTTTCGTATACATAACATGATAAAACTATTAGATATTTAGAAAATATTTTGAAGAAAAATCGTATATTAATCACACAATATGTGTGTTATAAAATAAGGTATTTACGACATTTAGGGGTGGTTGGGGTAATCACCCTATTAAGAAATTTATTATAATTTAGTATTTCACAGGTGTTACTTGCCAATTATGATAGAATTTAGCATGGTGTGTTGTTTATAGCTGAAGTAAAAACCTTTGAAGAGATTTCTAAGGGTTAAACATTGGTGGTAGAAAGTGTATTTTCGCTAATATCTCAAAAAGGAAAAGTATTATCGAGCATTTTTCAATGTCTGTTAGTATTCTGTTTTAAAAATCTCGCTATCGCTGTTATATGGACTAAATTATCCTAATTTTCTTTAAATAATAAAATAGAGAGAAGATATATAAATAAATATTTGTTTAGAACAAGTTTAAAAACAACAGACAGAAGAAATGGTTAAACATCCCCAATACTGAATACTAATTTAATTTCTAGGGTAGTAAATACAATGTTCAAAGCAGATAATATATTTGTTTTGGCACCAAAGTCTGGAAAGCTAACTTCAGAACACATGAAGAATTGGCTACAAAATGTATATTTTCCAAATAGTGGATCCAAATCATTACTATTATTGGATTCTTGGAATGGCCACTGTACTAACATTATTAGTGATGTAGTTCCATCAGATACTTATTTTGAACATCTGTCTATACCTGCAGGGACAACAGGTCAAATACAGCATCTTTTGAAAAATTTTATTAGAACATACTCTGATCAAATTATTCTTTATCAATATGATGTCAATTTACATCAGCAGGATAATATTTTAAAATTGCAATCCCTAGCGCATAACAGCTGTCCTCCACTCGATTTATCAATATTTTTGAATATGCAAGGTTTGCAAGTGGATATATAGAGAAAAGAGATATTCATTATTGTCAGCAATATGTCGAATAAAAATAACATTTTTCAAAAAAACATTAAATTAGTGATATAGAATCCAACGTTCGGGATATTTATCGATTTTTTCTGTATGTTGCTTTTAAACTCATTACAAATACATATTTATTTATATATGTTATATCGATTTTGTTATTTAAAGAAAATAATGATAATTTATTGTTAGTCCATTTAAAAGCGATAGAGAAATTTTTGAGATATTATCGAATATACTTTCTACCACCAATGTTTAACCTTTAGAAATCCTTTCAAAAAAATTAAACCTTATTATTGTCCATTCTATCACTGTACCAGATTTCATCGAAATTGGTGAGTGACAGTTGTGATACTTCCCTTGCAAGTCTTTTTTACACTGCCACGTTAGACTGAGTAAAACAATACTTTACATACAAGCTAATTATTATATAATCTGGTCACATTAAGGATTTTGTAAAACTTGTACACAGGGTTGAGGTACTTAACCTAAATTTTTTTTCATTCTTTTACAACTTTTTGTAACAAAATATATTTTTATAATCTACATAAAATTGTGAGTAAAAAACTCTAAGAATAGCACATGCTTAAAATCAACAGTTCTCGAGTTAGAAGCATAATTAACAGGTATTTGGTTCTTAATCTCAGATATTGCTCTCTTTAGAAAAAAATGTTTCCAATAGAGGTTGCATGACATCCAACTCTTCACAGTTTGAAACAGTTTTCGGATATACAGGATGTTCGATTTATTCTAAAACCTGTCCAACTTGAAATTTTTAAATGGAACATCCGGTGTATTATGATATTTTTGAAGTCCTTGTAAAACTTGAGGGTCACTTTAATTATTATACATCAGTTCTAAATCGCACCGTTTGGGCATTATTATACATTTTTGGAAAAGGATGACAGGTACGAATGGAAGTTTTTTCTACATTTTTTTTATATTTAAACCACGGGCAAGGTAAAAGAAAATTACGTACGATGTACATATTCTAGTTTTGAGAAGCAATTGTTCAAATAGATACGAAGTAAACATATTTTCATTCCATATTTTGCTGGTTTGCTTGGTATTGTTTGAATGGACATGTAACATTGTCACATGTCCATTCATCTTAAATATTAATTTTACAAATCTTTGATAGGCGCCTAACAAGTTTTCATTGACATTGCTCCACGAAAACCCTGTCTACTAGTTTCTGCATTCCACAGACTTTTCGTGGATTCTCCACGAGATCGAAATACACCCGCCAGCAGAAGAGTTGAACATATATATAGGTTACCAATATTTCCTCATTCAAATCCGTCAATTCGACTCCATATACTCTTCGACCTCCAATATTTACGTTTGAGAGAATTATGTTTGCAATCGAGGGATCCGTCAGTAATTGAAGGGTGGACTATAAATCGTTTATTTTAGATACAGCACATCTCGTCGGACCCGGAGTAAATTTTATTATGCTGGAAGCAAATGTACGGCCCTAAATTCAAAATGGTTTTAGCATCCAAGAAATACTTTCTCGGATGACTATCCATCGTTGTCAACACGGCTCGTTCTCGTACGCCCGCGATCTAGGCTTAAAGTTTGTTCTTTCGAACGATTCTGTACACACCGGCTTCTTAATAACTTTACGTTTGTATTTTATCACGAAAAGTGTAGCTAATAGTGTCGCCGCTACTCGGCGTATACCGTAGGTATTAGAAAAATGTTGAAATGTCCCGTATACCTCGACGAACGCGTTTCACCTGTGCAAAGTGCCCGAGGGCATCGAACTGAGTGCGAGCCGGTGGTATCACAAATGCCTCGGGTATTTTAATTTCGCGCATTGCCTAATCAACTGCAAGCCTATAAATATACAGCGCCCGGCGCGTTTGTGTGCGTTTGGCCGGCGTACAAACGACTGCAAGTCTATGTCTGTACGTGAGTAGACCGTATCTATGTGGACGGTGCCTCGTAACAGTCATATGTACAGTCATTGACCGCTTACCTAACCTTACTTAACTTAAATGCGACGGCAGAGGCGAGCTGGAAAAAGTTGAAAAGCTAATATTTGCTTTTTAGTGAAATTTAAACGAACACATTTACCTTACCGCTATCGCTATTTCAAAATAACTGGCATTACCAAAGCAACAACTCGTAATATACAACGATATAGAGTTATTTACGTAATAATAATAATTTACCAGGACTTATGGAAATATATTTAGAAATAACATATTAAATATTATTTTGTTATTGATATGAATAATATTCTTCCTTCTCCACCGGCTTTCCTCTTTTCTGCAAGGCCACTTACAATTAGGTATTTTGAAATATTTTTGATGACATTTTATTTCGTATATCGAAAAGTCCACATTCTAAATTAAAGAATAATGATACTGGTCGAAAGGTGAATTAATTCGTATTTCAATTTTTTCAAAGACCACGCCCCGAGGCGGATTTAGTCCTATCATGAAGCATTGGCAGTTTTCAGACAATTCTGCATTCGATCGAGGCGATGCATCCGTGTCCAAAGTTGCGAAAATTTTCGAAGTTATTGAATATTTACGAGATTGATTGTTTAGTTTAGCATTAGTGAATTTTCTTCCTGTTTGTCCGAAGTTTGTACGGCACCCAAAATGCCGAATGAGTAGTATCATCGGCACCGAATGAGTAGTATCATCAAATCTCAAAACTATTTTACAATATAGAGTTGTCTGCTAGGACAACTCTACGTCGGCACCAGGAGTTTTTAAAATTCAAAAAAGGGCAATCCGAAACATGCTCGGTTTGGCTTTCCGGGATTCATGCAAATCTACTTTTATAAATGAAAAACTATTAATTTTTCCATGTATATACATTTCTGAAATTTTAAAGTTCGTCAAATCGAACATGAATGAGTTCACCACTGAATGCTTACCATGAGTGTGAAACAAGACACGGTGAAAATGTACAATGTAGGCTGCACAGATTGGAACTATATAAATGAAATCCGTCTTACATGGGTGCGGTAGTGTGCAATAAACTACCAGTTGCAATTAGAAATATGGCGTACGTAAGTTTTGTCCGAAATGTAAAAGATATTTTATTGCGGAATGTGTTTTATAGCATAGATGAATATTGCATTTCTTTATTTCGATTAGTCTAAATTTAAGTTAATTTTAAGAAACTTTGTTTTATGACCTATCCTATACCCTTTGGGATCTTTTGGATCAATAAAGTTATTATTATTATTATTGCATTTCACATGTGCCGCATTTAATTTTGTATGTTCCGGATTGTTCCATTTTGTTGTTTTTCTCTATTGTTGAACGTGTTGCGTGTTTTATACTGTGTGCTGTCCGGAATGCAATGTTTAAGTTGCGTTTCTTGGACATTTTTGTTCTGCAGTGAATGTAGGGTTCTTGTAGGTGAATGTGATTCTGTATTTGGACGTGTTTTCTTCCTTGCTTCGTCTTATACATATTCTAGACTCTAATTCTAGTCTTCTTTTTTGTCTGGCGAGCAAAATTTCGCAGGTGTTTTGGCGCCGCTCCCTCTGTCTATCGTTCAATTCGTGCGGCATCCATTTTCCGATCTTTTGAACTTTCCCATGGCACATAAACGCATGGGAATGGCCGGTTGAGTAACGCCCATTTGCTCGGCAAGCATTTTTTGCGATTGGGTATCGCCCTCGTTCAAAAGAGCCTGTAATTCATGGTCCTCAACCTTCCTGGGCCGATTTTCACGTTTCTTGTCGCTGAGATCAAAATTGTCGTCTTTCAACCCACGAAACCAATCTCTGCATGTTGTTTCCGATAAAGCACTGTCGCCATATGCCTCTAGGAGCATTCGATGCGATTCGGCAGCCATTTCTTCAAATTGAAGCAGAAAAGCAGAGCTTCCCGTATATGCTCTTTTCCTGGCACAAAAGTAGACATGATTACCAACGGAAAATGTATGTTGTTGTATGATATTTGCGGACGATGCGCACTGATTAATGTTCACAAATTACAAACTCATAATAAAAAGTACTCGCGTGTTCGTGGTAGCTTAATACGCGCACTAACGCCATCTATGGGCAAACAGAGGATTATACACAGCTTATATACAGCTTATACACCTGGTAGCTATTTGAAATATGATGTTCAACTCTTGTTGGTAATCCCCCTTCTGCATTGGAATTATTTTCGGCCTGTTGAGTAGGCTTCTAAACGTTGCTTCTTTCAGTTGTTTCGGGTGCGCTGACGCGTAATGGATTATGTAGTCTGATTGTACTGGTATTCTGCAAATCTTATTCTAGCTTGTGCTGTTGTTTTCCTCTTTTTCTTCTAATTACGTTCTTTTTGGTGTTGCGGTGACACTGTTTAACTTAGATATAAATGAAGTAAATATCGGACTGGTCGTGAATTGCATAAGCATTTACTAAATGCTTATACAATTTACTACTTTACGCGTCCTTAACATATAATTACATATGTTAAAAACGTACATTAGCACGCCACCGCACCTTTTACTTCGAGTACAGATTCAATGAGAATAAGACGGGGATGAGAAATAGATAATAAAAGATAGAGTATTAAATTAGTTTACAATAAAGTCCGTTAACACTAGAAGCTAACGCGTCGCTATTTCTAGACCTTGTTTATCGTGAGCCGCTAGCGCAGTTTACGTTTCGTTTAGAGGCAAATCTGATATTTATTTTTGTGCGGTTTGTATATGCACGCGTAGCGCACACAGCGTTTTTCTACGAAGAGAACTTGTAACTAAAATTCTCGAAGAATTTCCGAGAGATTTATCTGCCGTTTCGTACGTCTATTTCTGTTTTCGTTTGTAGGTACATTTTTTAGTGTCAATTATATGGAGAAAAATGTCCGTTTAGGATCGATATTTATGGTAATTTCATCGCTAGAATTCCTTATATGTACGAGTGAAAATGGTAGCGATTAGAAACAGCCAGTTTTACTGACTTAGGAGTGGTTTACAGTTAGGCTTAACTTGTGTGCCCGATCAAGTAGGTGCATCGAAGACAGACCGGTTTGTGAGCCGGGCTTAAAGCATTGCTTTCCTTTTTCTGCGGCAGCCCACCTCTGCAATTCTCAATGAGAAAAGAAAGAAGCCGTCGGTCGCGTCGCCTTATGCTCTAACTGCACTTTCGACATTTTCAGTTGTAACTTAGGTTTACTTACTTTAATTTCTAAAAGAAACCGTGGAATAAAACCGCACCCGCACGTTTACCGAAGTTTGTTATTACATTGTTTTTGACCTTCAACTGTTGTGAATTCCGAGTTAATATAACACTGGTAACCCATATAAACGAAGAATAATAAGTGCACATTATAAGGGTTGTGGGTAGTAGCTAATAAACATGTCGATATCGGCTTGCAGGTGTTCCTCCAGCGCATGTTGACCCATATCTATTGTCTATAATAAACATTACCTCTACGTTTTTATTCTTGCACTTACCAGGGGCGTACCGTACGTATACGCGTTATTTACTTTAAACGTAAAGTAAATAACGATTAATACATATTTTTCATACAACGAACATCTGAAATTTTTAAGATTTCATATATTAGCTATTATACCATATAAAACGAAACCGTTTCATTTAACTAAAACATATTTTTAAGCTTGTGATTTTGCATTTTCAACATAGTCCTAATTGCTACCAGAAAAATGTTTAGCATTATCGAGATTTCGTAGCAATTCGAAATTACGAGCAAAACAGAAAAGAAAACTTTTCTTTTCAAATTTACGATCACATTATATTGCTATCATATTCAATAACTCTCAAGAATTAGTGCAATATATGGATTAACTAATCTAAAAATTTTAGTATCATCTAATACTTTTTTGTTTGTCCGGTTTAAAGACTGAAATACAAAAGAATTATTTTTGGCAGCGTCTATATTTTGCATGTTTTTATTACCAATAACACTACTATTATACAGTAGTAGTATTAATAACTAAAAAATTCCGAAAATGTGTTCAACATAATTGCATACATATCACAGATATTGCAATAATATTTTGTTATTTCCCAGGAATAAAGAGCTTAAGTATTGGTCTCTTTTATTTGTAGTCATTTTGCGAATTAACTTTTCTTCACGTACAATAAATTATCAAGTTAGATAAATAAATAAATGTACGGTTAAATTAGGCTACAAAATAAAGAGCTGTATCATAAAATTACATTTTCATACAAGTGCCCTTCTTCCACCCGGTTGCTCAGTTCCTTTAATTCTAAAATAATAGCTTATTTTTTGCTTAGTACGTCAGTTAATTATATTGGCAGACAGTAATGTCTAAGCAATAATATCATCAGTGTATAGCACAATTTTGTAAACATTTATAATTGACAATATGATGTTTTTGCGTACGTTACGCGAGCCTTATTCGTTTAATTGAATTATAAAAAGTCGTAAACGCGAAGTGGAGCCCGAATATAACGTTTCATAAAGTTTAATCGCAATATTCCGTATTCAGTAGACGCGTGAAATAATATTTCAGCCGGTAGTAGAGTTTCAGGCGTTTATGCTCGGTATCCAGGACATTACGGCAACCTGTGCGCAGTCCTTTACGATTATGAGCGTCTGGGCCGGTTCGTAGGGCTTCTTAGACCGCCAGCGCAGTGCTGCCATGTCTAGGCCGTGTCTAAACGGCGAGAATCGGGTACTACCGCCGATATTGCCACTTACTATTTAATAATATCATGCACGGCAGAAGAAACGATAGAAAATTATCGTAAGGAATCTAGTTAAAACTAAAATACTTTCGCGTAGCACTTTTAGTAATATTTTTAATACCCGAATTATATTTTTAATACGGCTTAAATGTCGAGGTGGGGACATGCCGTACGTTAATTTTCATCATAAAATCGGAAAAGCGGGCACGAAAAACGTATTTGGATTTAAAACGGTGGCAATTATGACCGAGATGTCATCGAAACGCAGAAAAGGTAATTTCAATCCTTTGGGTATAATAATAATTTTATCTTCGCTGACGCTTACGCAAGATCAATTCCTCGGAATCTGGGACGCACAACAGCGCGACACGCAGTTTTTGCGGATTAATTGAAATATTGATTGCTCGGATAGCCTGGGCGTTTAATTTAGATTAGCGACGGTGACATCATCGCCGTCGCCGTCTCAACGAAGATTTATCTTCTTCGCAAGTTCAGAGCAAGGTTAATTGTCGAACGGGGTTTCTGCAAGCTCTCTCGCCATTTTTCGCGAGCGGAGCTTCGAGTCGCGAACGCGCAGGAAAGTGTGGCACACACAGGAAGTCGTTTTAAAAAAGCTGTACGCCACAGTGCGGCGCGATTTGCAATTCAGGTCATAGCAATGTTTATTGAACCCACGTCGGCGTTGCCGGGCGAATTTATGAGCGAATTTGATTTTCGCTCCGATCGCACGTTAGCGCGATCGTAAATATCGGGTCATTCAAAACTGTCGGTTTTGAAATAAGCGTAAATTCGTCACCCTCTACCGCAAACGACGAGCTTAATGTGAAGCGCTTTGCTTTCAAAAATCCTTTACCGCAATGGAAATTTTGGAAAAAGTATAATGCAATACTATATACAGTATTTTTCGTTTTTTTTTCCTAAAATACAAATTTCACATTTGCGACGTATGTATGCTCGGGAAAATCAAGCGGAAACACCTCTTTAGTTTTCAAAATTCGAAGACTCCAGATTTCTTATATTACATACTATTTAGTAAACGTGTGACAGAAAGGTGATATTTCCGGAGTTATTTAAAGAATATTTTCTTTCGACGATTGTCGGGAAGCCAATTTGTTACGAATAGACTGTTAGTCTCGAAAGTATTCGTCCGCTCGATAAAAAAATATATTTCACTTGTTAAATGGCACTTAGAATAAAGAAAGAAGAGTATGGCTGTATTATTGGGCACCTTTATTAATAAACTTCAAAACAGTGTAGGTACAGATTTATAACTAGTAACTGTTGACAATAAATACAGCAAAAATACATAACACGTCCAAAATAATGGGCACGAAAGTATTCGTCCGACGATAAGTTTTATAGGTTTAGGTTTACCGAGAACTGAAGTGAGCACATGTTTACTGAAATATACAATATTTGTCTCAGTTAGTGCATAGCTAGACCTGCTGTTAGATTATTTTCAATTTATAGCATTTTATAAAAACTGAAATGCCTAAAACCAAAGAAATAAGCGTGTCAGAGCGACAGATGGTCATATCTACGAAAATTGCGATTCTCAACGAGAAATTGAAAAAATTACTCGCATCTCACGTACAACACCGCAAGGTATCATAACAAAATACAAAAATGATAAAACAGTGGTAAATAAACCACGATTTGGTCATTCAAAATTATTAACATTAAGAGAGAAAGTTTAAAAACTTTAGTTTAAACCATATAATAATATGGTAAGTAGTAAGTAAGGTAATTATCGTATGAAAATATGACAGCTCTGCGCTAAAAGATGACGAAGTTATAACGGGTACTGTTTCAGTAAAATTAATACTTATTGTATTTGGTCGGCATTCAAGCAGTGTGACTCCTCCTAAGTAGTAACCATTGCTTAACATTAATTACTCATGTTCGTCAATGGTTACCACTTAACCAAAACGGGAAATTAACTGCTCGACGCACGTTTCGCCGACCAAGTCAGCATCTCCTGGAATCACCAGAAATAGAGGTTTTTATTAATGTGATAAGGTCTGATGAAGAGCGCTTCAAACTCAATGGTACCGGACCACTTTAGTGGCTATTGGTACGACTTGCATAAAAATCCAATACGTTTTTCGACGAGAAATTCGGCAGCTAGTTTGGGCCGGCTTCTGCGGTCCGAATAAGCACGCACTCAAGGAATATTGGTTGATTAGTACCAGCTATCAGAATCTTCTCGGCGACCATCTCGTACCATTTTACGAGCAAGCGCCGCTCGTTTTCATGCACGACGGAGCGCCAGCACACTGCTCAGCCGACGCATCTGAGTGGTTAAATCAGCAAAACACCGTAATGCTAAACAGGCCTGCCTGCTCACCGGATTTGAACTCGATCGAAAACTTTCGGGGAATCATGGAGTGTCACCATTACTCCAAAAACCGGACTTGTCAGAATTTGAGTCAGTTCCGAACTGCCATTCTTGAATGTTGGCCTTCAGTCGAACCAGCAGTGCTCAATAAGTTAATCTTGAGTGTGAATACCCGTTTTTTCAAGTGATTAGCCGTAACGGTAAATCCACGGATTATTAAAATGTTGTCCCTTAATGATTAATTAACTGTTATTGTTTTAAATAATTGAACAAAGTTGAATTTTACGCGGTGAGGCTATCTTTTTTCAGGGTGAAAAAAATAAAATTTTCGATTAAAATTTTATAATGTTATTAAATAGATTATAGTTTGAAGAATAGTTTGTATTTTCATTAACCCTGTCATTACTCAAATTTTTCTTCCCGAAGATATTTTCTTCCGCTAGGCCAGATGTGACAATTGTGTCTATTCTCTTCACCAGAACTGTGACGTCTCAAAAAACTATATATTTAAAGAACTGAATTCGTTCTTGAATATTCATTGTGTCATTATTTTATATGTTTTTGCATACATCAGTAGTATTCAAATGTTTGTAATTCGGTTAAGAAGTAATTTTAACTATTTGGGTGCCAGAGGTTGCGCTGGCGCATAGTAGGACAAATGGTAATTCTAGCGTGACAAAATTCAAATACATATTTTTAGTGATTTCTCTTATGCGTTTTGGGCTGCTAATTCTGAGTTTGGGTATATTTTTGAATCTATGCCCTTCTACAGGCGATAATTCTTTTTTTGGGAATTTTCATACGATAATGACTTAATATGTATTATTATAAGATTCTTTAATAATCAACGTAACAACGAATAAATTTAATAAAACGGAAAATCATCAGTTTCTCATGCTTCGCCTTCATAATCTTTGTCAAGTGTCAAATCATCAACAATTTGACACTTGAAACGTTGACTTCACAGGTGTTCTGATAATTTGAGCTTAAGTCTGTCAGTTAGAGGAATTTAGAATCACTATATAATAAAAGAGAGCAGACGGGTCCGTCTTTCTGCGTATTCGTCCGCACCGCTCTCATTGGTCGTCCCCCCTCCAATTCGTAATCCTCCGAGCGTCAAAGAGGATTGCGAACTTGACAGGTTAGAATCAATGTTTATGAAAGATACCACAGTTTTTGTAAAGTTGAGGGTATGGAACCTTTGGCTTGTAACAAAGTAAACTTTTGTAGTAAATTATATAAAAACTTCTAAACAAATAAGAAAGAACAGACGCGTGAGCTTGATTTCAAATATGATTTGTCAAATTTGACAGTTGTAGTGCGAATTGATTATAACCTAATAAGAATTTATTTGAGCTTATAGTATTGTAGGTTATAATCGGTGTGAAGATTTGACATCTGCCAAACTTGACAGAGTTGACCGTTTTCGTTGTTAATATTAAGTCAAATGATTCATTGACTTTTAATATCATGAAAGAAGTTAAAACACATTCAGTTTAGTATAACTTGCGCGGTGCCGCGCCAAGTCCCGTTTGAAAAGAACAGAAAGGAAAGTGGGAATTACTGCAATATTAGGTAGTAACCCATGAGCGTGGTAGCACGTAGTACAGGCATGCGTATTGTGTATGTATACGCAGAAGCGCTCTCGGAGCACTTTCAAAGATATCACAAGTTACTGCAAATTATCGCAGATCTTACCTACTCAGTGTAATGTAAAAATGTCTGAAGAATAATTGTATGAGACCTATTTTTCGGCAAAATCCGGCAAATTTTTTCTACACCACAAAATATACCCAAATTTAGAATAAAATATAAAAATTGTAACGAAAAATAGAAACCTCTAAAAAAGTATTTTTAATTGTACAATTATTTATAAATTTATTAGCCCTTTTTGCATTTTAAAACGCACACATATACACTCCTTCATACCAACGCGTAAATATTCAAGCAAGAATATAATCGTTGTCGTACTACACAGCAAGTGTATGTGCGACAGGCGACGACTAATTCCTATTTTGAATCGGGAAGGGTTATAAAAATCTATTCCCAGCATTTATTTCGTATTTTACGAGTATCAGTTTAATCGCAAGAAAAGTATCTTCGGCTGCGCTAAATTTTTCTATGCGACCGTATATGGTGAGCCATACGTTCTTTAAACCTTATTTGTAAGGGCCTTTTAGCTTGACCAACATACTAATACTCGTATTTTTTTCACAAATCATGCAACTTACTTCAAATCGAGAGCGTCACATCAGAAGAGCATAAGAACATACACTTACCTTAGTTCTTACGCCCTTCTGATATGACGCCCTCGATATATAACATGTTTACTTTGTCTTTTGAATCACCTACTTAACAGCGTTTTTAAGGTATTATTAGACCGAAAAACTAATTTTACACCTACTTGATTAAAAATGGTCGGTGGAACGTGTGTCGAGCAGAAAATTTCCTGATTAGATTGAGTGGTAAACAGTGACTAACGTTGCTACAAAACCAAAGGTTCCAAATTCACAATTTACGGAGATCAATTAACAAGTATTTAATTTGATTATAGTACCTTGTCTTTTAATTAATACTTTACCTAATCTTCCTATCGGTACTTTATAGCATGCCTACGTTTTGTAAAGAATGCCTAGGCAAAGTACGTAATAGTTACAAAGAATCGAACATTTCACATATTGATTAAGATAGTTCGGTATTCAATATAATGCCTAGGAATTTTGTAAAATACCTGAATTTTATACCCTACCTATAACATATACTGTGCAGGAAAATACATCTTGTCCCATTGGGGTAGTGCATTATCGTGCTATTATTGGTTGACGAGTCGTGTGAAAGCTTTGACGGATGCACAACTCTACCGTTTTCACAACCGCCGAGAGGGTGCCACTTATCAAGTGATATTTGAGCGGCAATTATTCGGTAGAAGTTGTAAATTTATTCGCAGTTACTTTCAAAAATCGTCTAATTACACCGCGTCGAACAATATTGCGTATTGCCAATGTGTGCGAAACGATAATTTGTGCGACAGTTCTCCCGAATGCCACTTGAAATTTGAATGAGTTCATAATAAAAACTATTCAAGCTCATCAAACTATTACTCCAGAAATGCTCTCCAGAGTGAGGGGAAATTTCTACGGCAGGTTGGGGTATTGTTTGGCGAAATTAGCAAGCATCCTGAAATTAGGAGAAATCTTTCATTTAGTTTTATTTTTTAATATTATTAGAATTGTTTTATTTTAAAGCGACCTTTTGGTGTAGTAAGAATGAATCTTTTGTTTGTCCATCGAACCTAAACGTTCGAAAAGAGATGAATAAATATTTATTGTTAGTAGTTAAAAAATAAGTGTACATAAGGCGATGTCAAGCGGTCCTACCGTGCGATGTCTCGCATTTTACGGTAAATGCTTGTCCCATTTGTGAAAATGTGTTTTTATATCTTATTGTGTTAATATCTTATTGTGTTAATTATACGAACTTTAAATGTGAATAATATTGAATAAACCTCATTTTGACATAGAATATACACTTTCAAATCCCTTGTTTCCTGATATCAGCGTGATGGGTGAATATGACCCGGGGGTGCACAAGTTCTACAATTTTAGGAGCACCGCGGGGTTAACAATAAAATTCTCGGTAGAGTAGTAGTACTCCAATCCGAGTAATTTTTGTACCTTCTTCTATCGCTACGCATTGCTCTCTATATTGTTAATGTGCATAATACTACGTCTTTTGACGTATATCGTACTAATTTTTATCCTAATTAATATCGTCCTAGAAAAAAAAACAAAACAAAAAATGAATCTACTAATGGTATACGTATTACATTTTGAGATACATAAAAAAAATATCGTAGATTTACATATTGCGTTACCTATTATTATTATTTTGTTTTGCTGAATGCGGCAGTCGACGTGTTAAACAAAAATAAATGTCCTCCCTACGTTACGATAGCAAATTATTAATAACGTGCGGTTTGCCCTACGCCCACGCTATGCAGGAAACAATAAAATCGAATATAAATAAATCGGATTCAAGCCAAGTTATGCACGTATGTGTGTCGGAGAGGCTTGGGATCTCCGAGCGGTTTGAACGTTCGACCAGGAGAGTGAGAAGGGGAGGAGGGGGCATTGGGTGATATTTTCGTCCGGGCACACCGGTTCTTACACCCATTGTTGTTATAATCGGGAAACAATATAACCTGTGCGCCCACACGTACATCCACACTGCCGTGAAACGAACAGAGCCGCCGAGCAGGAGTTTTGTATTGGAGTTTTATTCGCCGCTGTTGCTGCGAACGCAGGACAACTTTCGTAGGCATTGAGGCAAGTTCAAAGAAGTGAATGGACTTGGCGCTGGCAAGTGGAAATATCTGCAAAATTTTAGAAAACTGCTTTACAAGTTATTTTAATTGTTTATTTTTCACGCGAAATTATAGATTGGAACCTCCCGTTCTTCAGTTTCTATTCCTGGGTTAGAATTGACGCTAAATAATGTTTTTTTCGACGATGTGGAGACTATCCAAGCCGCAACGACGCGTCAATTAAACGCAATACTAATCGGAACCATCGCAAAATCATTCGATTCACTTTTAAGTTGTTGTAAACATAGACTGTTTACAAGGACTGTTTACATATAAATATACACACTGCGTGCGGATATGAAGTATCGATTCAGGACAGATTTTTAAAGCTTTATAGTAAGCTTTATTAGGGTTCTGTTTTCACAATTTCTCGAAACTAACCGCCTTCATCAACCTATCAGCTCCCAAACAAAAATCGAAATGTCAAAAGCATTTATATAGTTTAGCTGTGTCGGAATATTTTTAGTTATTCTTAGTTTTCCGGCATGGTTAGTTCTAGTGGTCGCGGGTTGACAGATGCCGAACTGCAGCGGCTCACATACGAAGACGATGAATGTATTGACAATATTAGCTGCAAACGACGAATTTAAAGAAAGTGAAGATGGCGAAGAAACTAGTGATACTGAGGAAATATCTGGCAATAATTATTTCGTGGCAAAGGACGAGATTGCAAAATGGAGTAAGTTTCCTTCACGTACCGCTAAAACCTTGAGAAAAACCAGCATTAATCATCCACCTGGATGTAAAGGCCATGCAAAACTAGGAAAAACTGCATCCGCTGCATTTTTACTATTCTTTAACGAAATAGTTATAAGAATGTTGGTAGGATGGACAAATATTTATATAAGTAAAAAAATAAAGCTACGGTGAGAGAGAACGTGATGCTAGGCCAGTAACTGAAAATTAAATTAGAGCATTCTTGGGTTTACTCATGTACTTCACATTTGAATTACAAACAAGCTCTCCTTGCTGTAGATGACGTTGGTAACGAATTTTTCCATATGAGTTACCAAAGATTTTTATTTATTTTCGTTGCCTGAGGTTTGGTGATATTCAGACACGAGAAGAGCGTTTGACTGCAGATAAGTAAGCACTAATTCGTGTTCTATTTGAAAACCCAGTGGGAAAGTACAGTGTATTGTTTACACCAAGGGAATATGTGACAATAAACGAACAGTTGGCAGCACTTCGCGATCGTTGCAGTTTTACACAATATCTTCCGGCTAAACCTACGAAATACGGAATAAAAATATTCGCCATGGTGGATGCTAGAACCTTCTATAATTTGAAAATGAAAATTTATACTGGGAAGCAACCGGAAGGTCAACATAAATTGAACAACTCTTCTCAGGAGATAGTATTGCGACTGACTGCCCCTGTCAGTAAAACTTCGAGAAACGTCACCGTGGATAACTGGTATGCAAGTATTCCATTATCACAGAAATTATTAGAACAGAAATGGACACTAGTTGGCACTTTGCGTAAAAATTAAAGAGAAATTCCAGAACAATTTTTCCTCATAAGCAGCAACAAGTGAATACTACACTTCTTGGTTATATTAGTACAAAATCTTCCACACTTTTATCATACGTTCCCAAGAAATCGAAAGCAGCCCACCTCTTGTGAATAATACACAACGATGGAAATATTGATCCAGATACAGGAAACGCAAGGAAACCTGAGATTATGACCTTTTATAATATGACAAAGGGCGGTGTGGATACAAACGACAAAATGCGTGCAACTTATAATATAGGGCGAAAAACTTGGAGGTGGCCGTTAGCAATATTTTGTTATCTGCTAAATGTGTGTGCTATAAATGTTTTTGTTATTTATAAGACCAATAACATGGATACGATTATGGTCAGAAGAAATTTTCTGAAAAAGCTTGGAAAGGAATTAGTTGAACCTAACCAGCGTGAACGCATGGCTGATGACCATACACCCAGAAAAATTCGCAGAAGACGATGACTATTTTTATGTTCAGCCTTAACTTGGAGAAGTTTCCACTTCAACTCTCACCGTGGGACATAGATAATGTTATCTGTCCGCTAAAGTAAGAGATAGACAAACCGTGCAGATTTGTTCGATGTGCCATAAAAATTATGGAGAACAACTTAATTACGCATGCAAATCCCGTCGATTCCATAAATTATAATTTAACCAATTTCATTTCTCATTGCGCGTTTTTTACTACATTTCGATCATACGCACAACGTAAGATGGCTGAAGGTAAATTGACTTCTTTTATACCTTATTTCTATCTAGCTAAAACACGAGGTTAGAAAAAACACCATAAAACGTTGACGGGGCCTGTCAGGCCCCACGCGAGCACTCATGTATCACGGAAATATACCATGTATTATGCAGATAGTACATATTTAGTATAATAGTGGTAGTACTATGTGGCCAAAAATACAGGAGGGATACAAAACCACTGATATTTTTACGGATATGGACGAGGAAGACTTATTTTATAAGCTGAAATCTGAAAAGACTGAAATTTGGGGGAGAAAAGCCCATTTGGGGAAAATTATCGATAGAGCGAATAATTTTATTAGTGGTAGCAAATATGAATGGGTCAGAAAAGAAAATCGTTATGGGAAAATCTAAATCGCCAAGGTATTTTAAAAGTGTAAAATCACTTAATGGAAAGTCACTAAATGTCACATAGAAGATTATCTTGATAAAGTTTAATTATTCAAGTTTATTACGTATTATATTTAATTTTTTTAAATTTATCAAATTTTATTTTAATTGATAAAATTATTGAAAATGTGTTGATTTTATTGTGTACGTGTTTAAATAATTATTTTTTTTTAAATTACCTGTACAGCATTCACTTTACGCGGCAGTCTGTTATAACGCGATTTGTCCGCCCCTCGAATGTCGTTATAATTTCACTGCATATAATAATAGTCATGATAATTATTTCTTAAATCTTAAATTATCTATCGTCCTTTTATTTTGCAGAATGCTTGTTTAAAGCCGGTAAACACTATATGCACGTCCATTTCGTATTCTTGTCTCTTTTGTATGACTTGAAAGCATACTGGTATTCTACAGTTCTCTTCTCTATGTAATGCTCTAATGTTTCCGTAATCATCGTAGTTACTACTTTATACGCGACGTTTAACAACGCTATATCTCTGTAATTTTCGTATATAGCCATGTTTCTTTTTTGTTTTGGCAAAGGCACGATAATTCCTATCTTACGTTCATTAGGAATATTTTCCGGTCTCCATGTTCTTACTATTCACTTATAAACCTGTTTGCGCAGTTCTTCTAAGCCGTATTTAAACGTTTCTGCGTAATTTTCATCACATCCAGATGTTTTTCTTTTTCAGTCTATGAATTTTGAAAGTTACTTCCTTACATTTTACTACATCCACCTTAGTACTAGTATTCTTCTTTCTTTTTAGCATATACCGCCTGATATCTATTAACTGCTACCTTATTAGAGCCAAGTTAATTACTGTACGTTTATTTTGGTCCTTCCAGCCGGATTTGAACGAGCGACCAGAGCGAACGGGGCACAAATGTTGTTAACATGTCGTATTACTTTTTGCAATCTCCATTCTTGTGGCTTTTTGATAAAAGTGCGTCCTTTTTGTTGTCGATACCGAAAAAACTCGCAACTTTACTGTCTCATTAGCGAGTGCGCTTTGTCGCTTTAAACCTAACCGAATCGAGCGCTATTAAAAGCTCTAAAGTCGGTCTGTCCCGTCGGGATGTTTCTTATACGGACTTTGCGGCCAATTTATGAGTATCGCGACGTGACGTAAAGGATGAATGTCCTGATCCGCCGGTTTCGTTCGCTGGCGAGTTGAAAAATTCAAGATCCGCTTTCAATTTAGCGCTCGGCGGCTTTTCTTTCCCTCATTTTGCCGAACAATTAGACCCTTTCGCCATAAATACTGGATAAGATTTGCGGAAAAGAAAACAAAGAGAATCGTTAACAGAATGGAACGAACGGCGGTCGGTTTTAATATTAATTTTCGCTCTTTTTGCCAGGGAAATGTAGGGGAGATAATGGCCGGTTAAGAGGTTTTTTTTTGGCGCAAAAGGGAGTGGGTTTTAATAAGTTATGCCCAATTTCGAATGATGGGTTTGTCGTTGTTCTCAAACGACGATGCTAATTAAACATTGGCACGTTTTCGGGAGAAATATTTATTTACGAACAAAGACCTTAAACAGAGTTTAAATTGCGTTACTACACTTTACGAACGCAACGTTGACAGTTTCTAAACTTATTTATCAGGTACTTTTGTTGCATTTTTATTAGTTAGACATAATAATTTATTTTACGATTTAAACCAGCAGTTTTGAGGGACTTTTCTGAAGTCTTATTCTAATTGATCTGCTCGTCTGATGTATATAATTTCTGTTGCGGTTTACGGAACTAATTATTTAAATACCGGATGTGCGTATTACGTGTTTTATCTTTAGGAATACCTCACCTTCCTGTATTAGTATTATTATTCTCACATGCTTTTTAGAAACATTCTTTGGCAATTTTAGCATACGGTAGTATGTACCTATCATAAATTGTTTAGTTTACTTTAAGTTTCTCTATTCTTAATGTCTATTTATGTTCAAGAGAGAGTTTACCAGCCTACTTAACACATAACATAACATACCATTCAATGTCGCGTTTTTATATCGGAGATGATTAAAATCTAAACTTGTAGATTTCCGGAAAATATTAAACTCGAGATTATTTTTATATCCGTTTATAGACGTGCCTAGCACAGCTATTTCCCTATCCTTTTCCATTTCACGCCTAAAATTAACGGTTTCAAATTGAGAATATATTTCTTCAGGGAAATCTTTAATGCGGAGGTTTCATCAAAAATCTAAAATCGCGAATTTACACGCTTGTACCAAATTCTAGACAACTAGTTCAAACGGTAAATTTGGAAATTAAAAATGTCTAAAATAAAACATCTAAATTAGAATTTAAAGAATATAAATTATTCCTAATATTAAATAAAAACTTAAACAACAATGAGCGCTAACGTTGATTGATTTTAACTATTAAAATATATGAATATATAGGCGGGAAGTCCTGTAATTTACTTGTAAGGACTAGTGAATTAACATTAATAGGTTCATTTTCCACGAGCGCATCTGAAGACGCCGATTCTTGGTCGGCAAAACGTGCGTCAAGCAAAATAAACTTTTCGGTTTTGGTGTAGTGGTGGCATTGTTTAACAGTGAATTAATCATGAATAACCTCGATTAAATAAATCTATTACGCAGGACATACATTTAATTTAAATTACCCTGTGCCGCCGTTTAAGAAACAGTAATAGACATCACGTTTAAAGGGAAACTAAGTTTAAGAACGACATAACTAAACGTGAAATTCGTTCCAGCGCCAAAAACTTAATTTTCTAAAACATAGGTAAACAAAATCAATGAAAATAAAACGTCAACAATAACTTGCGATGTAAAAAACAAACATTGCTTTTTTGCATAAGCAGATAATAAAAATGCCGCCGTTATTTTAAATTAATCGGATTACAATAACAGTATCTGTAAATTGTTAAATTGGACCTTCAACATGTAGAATTTAAGAAGCTTTTTTAAATAAAACGGATATATGTTTTATGTAAAACCGCACGACATTCTCTTGCTTTACCATTGTTTGAATTTTGAGGGTAGTCTAGCAATATATTTTTGAAAAACGTGTGATATAATTAATAAATAATTGGTCGTAACTTGACTTAACATCTCGATTTAGTAATTATTACTTTAACGCGTACGGATGTTTGTTTTTTATACAATTTATAAAAGATTTGTATTGCGCGCCGTCAGGTAATATTTCAAATATCTAATTAAAATATTAGGTATTTTATTGGTTTAGTATGTATTGAAAGTAAAAAATAAGACGAGAAACACTTTACTTAATGCTTTAAATAATTATTTTAAGTTTTTGACAAAGAGTGCGAAAAGGACAAATATAGTTTAGATCTTACAATGTATTATGATAAATACATATCATAATACGTCACACGCAATCCTGATTTCTTTCCAATCGTCGCGCACGTTAATTATTAGTTTGCCACCTCTTCTTTAGGGATTCATATTTTCTCGCATATTCACGCCTCGGACGCCCGGGAACTATTGTATTTCAGGAGAGTATTTATTGTTGATAATCTAAATTCATATAGTATCATTTTTCTATATCCAGCATAAACATTGTATGATATCAATGAATTTGTTATAAGCAGATGCGCCGCGCGAACTAACATTCAATTGTACCATCTGATGAATTTTCGCACTTACGGTAAGCAAGAAGCCGATAATAATCATCCATCTCCGACATATATTTATTATGATGCGAAAATTGCGCGAGGTTTTTCAATTTCCTCTCCTCGTTTGTCGGTGAACGTATCAAACTCGTTTTAGTATAGCGCCGTTATTCGCATAACGTCGCGTACGTCTTTCGATTTTCTCAGGCATTCAATCTTTAACCCTCGAAATATGTGCCCCGTTAGTTCGGATTTTATTGCATTCGTAACGTAATCATTCACATTGTATTTACTTTTATTATTATTTGTACTACTTTCATCTTGAGCGTTCCAATAAAAACATCTCAACACAATATTTGCTTTTGCGGTCTCCGTTAAAAGCGTACCGCAATCGAGAATACACTTTCCGAAGCAAAATCGGTTTTGAGTTCATCTTCCGCAGTTCTTTCCCGGTCGATTCACGTAGATAACACTAAAAGCGGCCCGAACAATAATTGAATGCTAAGCGAACGGGTGCTCACGACGCAAAGTTATATTCTAACGGAGAAAACAAGTTCGAGGAAGGGCCCAGGCTAACTCTAACTACTCGTTTATCTACGAAACAAGTAGATTCATAGATAAAGGCCTCCGAACGTAGAGGCCAATTACTTTAGCCGCGCGGGACAAACTACCCACTATCGTTCGAGTCCGTTCAATCGTTAATAATCTGCCGTTTGATTTAATACTTAATCGGAGTGGTAGACTTTGTTCGAAATTAAGAAGCCCCGTTAAAAATCTCAACTCGACCGATCCGACGCGGCCGTCTAAATTCCCCGAATCCGACGTCTTCTGCCCCGTCGCGTTTACTCCGTCCTTAAGAGGCAGTTGCCGCGTCCGTCCATCTGCATTTCCCGACATAGTCCAGAAGGACTCGACCGACCGCAAAGCGGAGCGAAAGCAAACCGATACTAGAGAGCAGTAACGAGCGCCTCTAAAGATCTCCTCTACGGAGCGAGTGCCATTCTAGGAATCCTGCCCGAACGGACCCAGCAGATGTTTGGAGTCTGGACGCGCGAGCGAAGTGAAAAGTGGAGGAATAAAGAGAGTGCGGTCGATCGAGTCTGAGGCCGCACCTCTGCGCCTTCGAACTGCTGCTCGAGCCGCGGACGGCTCGATGAACCGGTTATTACGGCTCTAGCTAGGTCAGGGCCATCCTGTCCGACAGCCGAGCAAAAGTTTCGCAAGAAGGCAGGCAGGCGATTCACGCAATTCAGCGCCGAGATGCGCCGCGCGGCCCGCGCTTTCCGTACATTTCGTATAGGCGTACGACGTGCCTACGAGAGTAACCTACGTTAATGTGACGTTCCGTAAGGCGCCAAGATTGAATTTTAGATAGTGTGAGAACGTTGCGGCTCCAAATTGTCAAGCGACGTTTTGTGTATCAACTATTTTATTCTAGTTCAAGATCCGTTTGTATTTTTCAGTTTCTACTAAGCGCCGAATCCCGATGAAGGCCTATTAGGTAAGTCGAAACGCGTGCTGAGTTTGCTAAAATTGTAAGTTTTCATTTTCAGTGCTGACGAGACGGTGTTAGTCTTGTGCGTGCCCGAGAAACGTCGGTGTCGAAGGACGACAAATGTTTCGGTGGGAAACTTAGCAAAACACGTATCGCGTATTCTAGCCTCAAATACGAACGGTCCGGAAAAATTAAAAGCTCTAATAATTTGGACAAGTCTACGTCCGCGATGTTTTAAAGAAATCAATGGCTCCCAGTTGACTATAAAAGCGGCAGAGGGGCGTGGATGGCTTGAAAAATTTTTGAGAACCGGCTTATTAAAATACGGGGTTAGCGCAAATGAATGACCGGATTTTAAAAAATTATATTTTAGAAACTATTACGCATATTGCAATAAGTGATACGAGAAATTAAAGAAAATTATCCTACGTTTTATTTTCAGTTACAAATGTTCGATGTGCGACCCTTTTGTTACACGGCAAATATCTGGTTTGTAATCGAGTTCGTTCCACGCATTTTGAAGTATCACGCTGTCTATGGTTCCTAATACTGCATAAATGCGTCTTTAAGTTGTTGCAGTGTTTTCGTCATTGGCGGTGCATAAACGGTATTTTTGACATAATCTCGTAGAAAGAAAACAAGTTACACCTTACGAGGCGTAAGGTTCGGGGATCATTCTTAATATCCGGGGATTCATGTGTGCCAACCCTGTAGATTAAAATAGACTAACGGATTTCACTTGAGAGCAGGAAGGTATTAATATTTATAAATAGCTGCACACTCTGCAATACATAATATAACTGAAGGCTATGAATTAGCAATTATCGCCACCAAATGCAACATCTAAATTGCATCCTTTAGATGAGGGAATCTAAAGGATGCAATCCAAACGAATCCAAACGAATTAAATTCGTTTCGATTGTGAATTTAAAATCCAATCGAGCGGGACACGTTGCTATAACCGTAGATGTGAATGTAACGTATGTAGATTACCATTCAAAATTGCTTTAAAAAAGCTGGTTTAACCGACAATATACAATATGAAGAAGATGAAATTGCTCTTTCTCGATTATGAGAAAGTTTATTATATCATTTTATCTTATTTTATCTTTTTTTATTTGTTGATTTTATCCGGCTGTAATAGATCTGTAGATGATCGCGATTTAGATTTTTTTATTTTTCACTTACCTTAATCTGATAGGAATTAAGTTTGTTCTTTGGCAATGCATTGAAAGACGAAAAATCGAGTCGCCTGGTAAAGATACCGTTGGCGCCACCGGCAACATTTCTGAAAGAAAATGGATGCAAATATTAGTACGAGATTGCGTGAAATAATAAAAATCTTTTACGCTAAACGTTTTATTTGCAAACTACTTAATAAACGTTCATTAATTCCGTAACGCAAAGCACCGCGGCATTAGTACGTTAATTGAAATAACGATGTTTTTCCTTTCTTTACCTTATTGTTAGTAAAAGATTTTCCATCTACTGTAGAAGATGAATTAACTCCAGAGGGGCGCTGCAAATTGTCATTTAACCTAGCACCCATATAAATGCAATATAGTGATTGAGGTTTGAATCAATTCTGGCTGAGGAATTGGCCGACCCTGCAGCAAGCGCGTTACGTGCCGAGACTCGGTAGTAATTATACGTTATATATCCGGCAATACCAGGTAATTGCAAGTGCTAATTCATTAATGAATCGTGCAATTAGATTTTAGCTGCGAGCTTTAACAATTTAATAACGAATTATTCGTATAACCGTTAAATTCTAACTCTTGTGATAATCTTATAATTTAAAACGCGAAAGAATGACGACAAAACGTTTTGGCTAACGGTTTCCACAGGTCCACTTACAAATTGACGTTTAAGAAATGAAATGAATTTCTTTTATTTAATTACCTTTTTATTTCTCATTTATTTTTATAAATCAAATTTATAAAGTGGCTTGGATTTGTTATTTAAATTATGATTACAATCTTGGTTGTATGTGCACCTTATAAAGGCATTATTCAGAAAAATGTGGTCAAATAACCCCTACTGTTGCCGCAATTAGTAATTGACAAGGAAAGAAAATATTGAAATATAAACTGTGCTTAAAGTTTTCTAAATGTGTTTAATATTAATTATTTATACAATAAGTATGAAGACCTATCTAATATATACTGGGTTGATCGCGTCATACGGCACGGAATATTGCGGCAAAAATACGTGACTTCCGAAACGGTTCACTTTCGGGATACATGGTGGTCTATTATGGTTACTTTTTAAAATTATTTTCATATTATACGGGGTGTACCAAAAGCCTTAAAAGTATCAAAGTTGTGCTTTTTTAAATGGAACCCCCTATTTATTACTGTATTTTTAAATTCTCCGAGCAAAATAAGTGTCAAATTAAGTGTTAAAATTAAGGTTTAAAATTTGAATTTTGATAAAAATTCGTTATAAAAATGTATGAGAAAAAAATAATATACGAAAATAAAAGAAGCATTTTCTTCACAACTAATAACAATAATACGAATAACACTCTACGTGAAAAACAAACTATGTATTTCATTAAATGTTGGAACTGACCCCCATCCGCTTCCAGACAGAGTTGCCCTCTACTTATCACTCCCTGAATACAAGCCCGTTTGAGGAATTCTGAGTTTAATCGATTGCGTTTTGTTGGAATCCTATTTTAAGGTTTTCCAAGACAGTCACAGTTATCCTGTAAGTAACTCTGTCTTTTAAACAAGGCCAAGAAATCTAATGGTGTTAGATCCGGAGATCTAGCAGGCCATTTAACTTCTGTACTACCATTACCGACCCATCTACCAGGATAAGCTCTAAGTGTTATGTTACTATTCCTGCATTATGAGGGGGTGGGCCGTCTTGTTGTAAGATTATGTTAGATCGAATGTTTAATGGAACGACTTCTAGGTAATTGGGTAAATCATCTCTTAAAAAGTCAAAATGTGGCCCTATTGTTTGGCCATTAACAACGCTGCACCATACATTAATTCTCCAAATATTTTGGAAATTCGTTTCTCTAACCAGTGGGGTTTCTCTTGAGTCCAGTAGTGCTAATTATGTCGCTTGACTATGCCATTCACTATTCCCCTTTCTTTAGCAACTGTTAATTATGCTGCAAAATGTATGCTGTTTTCATGGGTGCAATTCATTGACTATCAGTATTCTTTGAATCGAAGAATACGAAATGTCAGTTTCCATCACTAACTGACGAATAGAAATTTGCGAATCTGTTGAAACACGACTCAAAAAAACTACTGAGTGGTCTTCGTCTCTTGCTCTTCTTGACTTAAAATTACGTCGTTTTTTCACAAAACATCTGATTGAACCTAAATTGTTTGCTAATTTAACTAGCATTTTGTCCGATGGAAGCGCCCTGTTTGACATTCACCGAAGATTAAAATCGTGTCCAACTTTTGGCATTTTGCACAATTGTAAATAATTATTAAACTTCCGATTAAATCGAAAAATTTTCGATTTGACGTTTTGTAATAAATATTTTCACTTGTTTCCGTGGCCAATTATCATTATTTTCAAAAATAAATGGGTTACCAGATTGTTTCGTAATTTTTTTTCTCAAAATCTTTATAATAAAAGTACATATCATATTCTCAAAATAACAAGACAAAACACATATTCTCAACTTATCATGGTTTCAACATGAACTGGTGACATCTATTTAGAGAGGATCTAACTGCATTGGATCTATACGAAGGTAAATTAAAGAATTAGCCGTCTTATTTAAAATAAATTGCTATTTCATTTGAGTCATTAACACATTTGAGCTTTTCAAAACTTCTTCGTTATATGGATTTTTTTTAAATTTTCATTCCAAAATCTACACTCTACTTATACAAGTTCCTAAATTTTCTTAAACCTAAGCTAAGAACCTCCTCAAATAAATTATAGTTCAGTAAAGACATGTCAAACCTTTTGAAATAACTTATAGTTCAATTTTTAAACGCAATCAATAATTGAATCTTTTGTATACATTTGTTTGGATTTCTTAACTTCGAGAGTTTCGAATGTTTATATTTTTTTCCTTCCTTTGTCTTGCAAATTATGGGTTTGACGTTTCTTGATCGCTGATTGACCACCACTATTTTTTTACTTCAAGTCGACATGTTTACAACAAATTATCGCTATTTTCGAGATCGGTGTAACTGGTGTTATTTTCTCTTATACTAGTGTATGATGGATTATTGTTTAATTGTAGAAGTTTAATTGACTGGAATATAGGATGGGGACTGGTATTTACCTGGATTGGGGGATTTTTTAGGGTTTCTCCGAATATTTCTAGGTTTTCTTAGACATTGGGCGTTCTATTTGTACTTGGAAATTCTGCTCTCTGCGATAATTGAAATCACGCTTGGTTTTTATGTAGGATGGTAAGTGTTCTTTGTTTCTTAGATTTTGTATATTCCGGATCGTTCCATTTTATTGGTTTCTTCTATTTTCGGTTGTGTTGCCTGTTTTCAACCATTATATTTACATTCTTTTTTAAAGTAACAATATAACTTTTCTTTTAATTTTTTAAGAGTACGTAACCAGATTTGGTGAACGTTACAAGTAAACATTACGAACGTACGTATAGCTCAACGTCCCCGACCGCAGTCAGTAGATCGTCTGAAGCGAGCAGTGTCGAATAACGAACTTGGTCAGAATAATACTTATATATACCGAAACTTGCGTACATTTCACAAAAAAAGAAGTAGTTTAATTTTAAAAGAATTAACTTGTCATTTATTCTATAACAAAAGAAGGAAAAAAACTTACCAATACGCCCATCATATTAAATTACGGGGATGAATAATTGAAATCCCACGAAATAAAATACCCGTTAGCCTAACGCAAAGTATCAAATCATAAAATCATTCGCATTAAAAGGCCGATCCGATAAAAAGAGAAAACGAATCCTTTCACTTCCTCCCGTCGAAATGAAATTCTGGGAAGTACGATAAGGGCACAAATCCGTAAAAAATCAATAGGGCGCGATGCACGCGGACCCACGTGGGGTGGTCACACCGAAAAATCCCTGAACCCCTGCGAAATTTCAAGGGCGCTCTGCCAAAATCAATGAATGGAGGTCTGGGTCCGTTGTACGCAATGCAGTCAATATCTGGGCGGTAGAAACGCAGCCGAAGGGTGGGGGTGGTGCCGTGGGGGGGATGACAGAGACGGTGGGATTTCAAGGTCGACCAAGGTCAACCCTTAAATGAACGAAATATCAGGACCCAGTAAGTAGCCATCGCAAACAAACCCTTCCGACGACAATTCCACCTTTCTCCTTTGTCATTTTGAAATGTCGGATAATAATGGGGACGATTTATTCCGGTTTAAACGATAATTTTTCTAGGAAAGAGCCGGTAATAAGTTACGTAAACGTTTTCGAAACTAAAAAGAAAGATGCCAGGCCGACAACTGAGTATTTTAAGCTGTGTGTGTATACAAATTGGTACGCCACGCAGATGTCTGCGTCGGAGCGATTTGTTTGAGGCCGTGAAGAGTTGTGAAGGAAAGGGTAAGCCGGAGAACCAACTCGGCCCAAGGTCGCCGAGTCCATTGGTGGACTCCTCTATTTAAACAAGGCTTTAAATATACAGTCAAGGTTACGAGGATTCTTCGGTTCGAACGGATAGAGGAACGGTCGGACGGATACTTAACATTTTTTAGATCGACCGGAGAGTTTTTGCCTCCTGCGCCGATCTTTAAATTTTGCTAAAAAAAGAATCGGTCTAATTTCAGTTATCGCCTAAACAATTCAGCTAAAAATAGCGAGAAGTTACAATAACCCGATAGCCTGTTTCCTGTTTATGGTCCGCGTCCGGTCATTTAATTTAAAAACCACTAAACACAATTTTGACCGAGTATAAGAGCAATTTTTGCAATCTCCTCTTATGCATCGCTTCTGTAACATATGTGCGTGTGTTGCAATCTTTGATATGTGTGGAGCTTCAGGTAAATAGACCAATTACGAATTATAAAGCTAAGTATAAGATGTTTATTATATTTAGAAACGTTATAAATTTTAACCGCGGAAGTGGCGAAATATACCATAATTATAATAATAAAATGTGCTTTCATGAAACAGTATATTTATTCTACTACTAATAATTAAAAAAAAATATCGTAAGTGGATGAATATCCACATTGTATAGTGGATGAATATCCACTGTACAATGTCCACAACTAGGTTTCCGGTTTTTTTTGGATGAATGAAAAATGGAAAATTTCAAGAGAAATACAAAAAAAATGGTTTATTCAAAGTGTGGTAGTGTGTGGTGTGTGTAAACCCTCGCTAGCTACACATTTTTGCCATCTCTCTCGAAATACATGAATACTTAGCCTTTGGACCGAAAGAAACCATTCATCCAATCAATTTTGCACTTCTTCGAAATTGGCCAAGTGTAGCCCAGCCGAGCGATGCGCCATCGACTGGAACAAGTGACAATCGGAAGGGGTCAGGTCGGGCGAATACGGCGGGTGAGGTAGCACATCCCATTTCAGCGTTTTGTCCAGCACGAAGCGTTGTCGTGCTGCAATATGACCCGTTCATGTCTCGTGTCCCATTCTGGCTGTATTTCGAGCAATGCATAGTTCAAATTGATCAGTTCTTGTCGGTAACAACTGATCAATTTGAACTATGCAATTGAAGTTGCTGTTCCAGCAGCTCATAGTACACGATTCTTTTCTGGTCCCACCAAAGGCGAAGAGTTCTCTTCTTTCTGAAGCGATTTGGCCGTGCCGTTGATGTTGATGCTTCGCTAGGTGGAAGCCACGATTTTTGCATTTGGGATTCTCGAAATATATCGCCACTTCTCATCGCCAGCAACAATTCGATGCAGGAACCTCCATGCCGCAAAAGGAAAATGTATGACGTGGCTCTACGATTTTTCACCTGCCTCTCAGTCAACTCGTACGGAACCCATTTTCCTTCCTATTAAATTCTTCCCATGGCACGTAAACGTTAGGAAATAGGTACCTCGGCGAGTCATGTTTAATGCCTCCGCAAGTTGATATTGTGTTTTCGTATCATTTTCATCCTTTAACGCTTGCAGATTGGCGTCCTCAATTGTTTTTGTTCTTCCGAAGCGCTCCCTGTCCTCAGTGTCGAAATCGTCACTTCTGAAGCGTTTAAACCAACCTTCACGGGTAGTTTTCGACGGCGCGTGTTCGCTACAGGCTTCCTCAAGCAATCGACATGCTTCAGCTACATTTTTTTTCAAGTTAAAATGGAAAAGCAAAACTTTCCGCAAATGCAGTTTATTTGGCACAAAACTCCACATCTACGTTGTTAGAAAAACATTTTTGAGTTGCGATATACGTTGGTACTACGACTACTTATTGTTAACAGATGTACAAGCTATTAAAAAACACAACTTCAGACGTGTATGTCGACTACATGTGTCGTTAGCGCCATCCATGTGTGAATCCCGGAAACTTAGTTGCGCCCCTAACAGTTTGACGATTTTCCTTTTAACGATAACTAAAGAATTTTCAAAGCTTTGCCATCTCCAAGGTTTGTTAAATAAACCGAAACATATGTCGAATATAAAAACAGTGCTGTTGTGGTTGAGGTGTCTTAGTTTTTTTAGTGAGGAAGCGTTTTGTTTGGCCGTGTTCTTAAAGAAAAGGCCCGTCTCTGAAATTTACGTCAGAATGGGGATATATCTTCGAGATTTACCGAATCAGCTACTCGGTGATATCGCTTTGAAACGTGTGTTACGACGAATTCTAAATTTATCAAGATAATCTGCCACATAATGCGTTGAAGGTACTGTTTTCCAATGATTTTGTTACTTAGTTGCAGATCAAGCATATATATTGCTTAAAGTTCATTCAGGCTTACTATCGATCAATCATTAGATCCCTTTTATAAGTACACAAATAATACAAAAAACAAGAAGATAACGCTAGCAACAAAAGAGGAAAAATACAGAAGATATATCGAGGAACTATACGCCGATGATAACGAAGAAGCGAGAACTGTAGAGACAGAAATGGAAGAGAGAGATGATAATGATATTGGCTCATCAACCAAAATGTGGTCAAATAATTTAAGCTATTCAAAAATTAAAAACGACAAACTTGCAAAACGTGAGAAAATTTACGCAGATATGATTAAATACTTACTCTCGACTTCTGATTTTTTAAATTCAAAATTCTAGTACGTTAGAATTCAAATCAAAATTCTTTAAACGATTTTTAAATGACCAATCAAATTTAATTGGTCGATATTCTAAACTAACGAAACTGGCCTGTTTACGAAGAACTGCATAAACAGTAAATAAGTTGACTGTAAAAATACAAAAAGTAATCAATGGAAGGCCGTAATCATATTACCAGCGCAAGAAAAAGAATATGGCTATAAGTAAAAATTCCAGAGGTATTACGTTGTTGAATGTTCTGTATAAAGTACTAACTACGAGTATAATCAACAATGAATGATTAGAGCAGCGCACAGAGAAGAGAACAATATGATACCACTATGGTTTTAGGACAGGAAGAAAGATCAGTTCACGTAAACGTACGTGCAAAAATATTGCTGCACGAACGGCAAACTGTTAATTTGAAAAAACTGTTACTCTCGATCATTCTTCTTAACTTTTAATTATTTTATTAACTTTTAACTCTAAGTGAAACGTTATTCTTAATTATTTGGCGGCAACGTTTGGCTACTATTTCTGAGTGACACTATTTAACATTTCAACGACACCGACGGTAGGGTAACTTACGGTTACCTACTGGCAAGGAGACGACGCATATTTAAATTAATGTGCATATTTGAACATTTTGCGAAGTGTTCAAATAATATTACTTCCCATTTGCTAATAGCTAATAGCTCCCATTTCCAAATTCTTTCAAACCGATGCCAGTCTTCGCAAATTTCATTAGTTTTCAAAATTGTTTGATCACAATGTACTCTATGCAACTATTAATACACAATCTGTAAACCTAAACAACCGTTAATGAGTCACGTACTTCGTCCTAGTGCAAGATAGGTATGAACTTCGGTTCTAAAACGCCTTACGTGTTTAAATGGTGTTTATTAGTTTTGAAGCGCAAACGTGATCGTCGGTAGAAATTCTTCGCAATTAGTTCTTTTGTATTGTGAACGGTACACATTTATTTTCTAAGGATTACGTTTCCCACATTCAAAACAATTCATTCAACGCTTATTATATACTTCAGCCGTAGTAAAGAATTCCAAGCAATTGCCCAAGGCCGTCTATCTATTCAGTTGTTTATCTTTGCCGTCAGTAATACTAATCATCATACGTTCGAGATTCCAATCTCGAAATCTAATATTCAAAGTGGAAGCTAAGCGCAATTCTCGTACGGGCAGCACACGGAAAAAAGAAGTGATAAAAAATATACGGAATGCGAGATCTAGTATTGCTTGTCAATGTGAAAGCGTTTTTCAGGAATATTTCAGATTGAAATTCCACGATGTCTACAAACGAGAGTGGAATGCGTGAATAGCCATTTCATATATCGATCGAGCGGAAAATTCTAGACGAATACTTTATTCGATGTACTCGTGCGAATTGTGCTTTATTACGAAATTCTTTCACTCGGCTCAGGTGCACCTCGAAGAATAAACCTATAAATGTACTTATATATACAGCCGAATAAATTCAGACTAATAAATCATCAAAATTGTCATCCGCTGGTGTTCTGATATTTTCGAACACCTCTAATATTCAAAAATTGCTTAAAATATATTCGATGTATTAAGAAATTTAAAATACACACTAATAAGCAAGATTGCTAAGCAAAAGAGGTAAAAAATTGCTCAAAATTGTGTATTATAAAGTACTTTTAGGTAGCTTTGTTGTTGTTATTTATGAAAAAAACAATAAAATTTGAGAAACATGATAATAAACTATATTTACAGTCTACAATCACATTTAAAATTTTATCTCTTATCACGTTAAAATTTTATCATGTCTACGTTCAAAACTCAAACGATTAAACTTAACATCTGGATTAGTGCAAGCGCTCATCCCAAACATATAAAATATAAATATGTTGTACATTTTTAAATCTATGAAATAAGGCACATATTTATATTCTTTTATTTATTTATTTTATTTATTTTATTTATTTTATTTATTTTATTTATTTTATTTATTTATTTATTTTATATTTAGGTAAATTATTCTACAGACAGTGCCGTCTATAAGTATCCGGACACTTTTACCGAGACCCGGTTCGACCCTTGACAGTCGTTCTGGATAGTTGAGTGTAGAACTTTTCTGTTCAGAATTTTGTCCTCTTCAACTCGAGATAGTTTCCGAATCGATCCAGCGTTACAGCGTAGAGCTATAGCGCCTGGAAAAAAGGTTACTTTTTTGTTTCTTCAACTCGATGTCGCGAAGAAATTTTTTCCCCAGGTCTGGTATCGACAATCTTCTTCGTTCTTCAGGACTACGAAATTCGTGTCACGTTCAGATTCGTAACTGCGGGTATCGGAGCAATCAGCGTCAAAAGCTTCTGAGTGATATCTGTGATAAGAGCAAGTAGAGAGGTGTATCATATATCAAACGACGTGAAATCGAAGGCCTTCAAGAGCTAAGAAGAAAAACCGGCAAAAAATCGATTCCGAGGGAAAAGCCTCCAGAAAACCGCTCTGGAGAAGCAAGTTGTTATTCGGCGGCTCACCGATCGATAGTCGATTTTTTTACGGAAACCATAGTTGCTTTTCTGGAAATGCCTGATTGTCCTCAGTATACTGCCAAAATTTCACAGTGGTTTCTCGTTTACAATTCCGGAAGCGGTCTTCGCACCCTACGGGATCATGGCAATTCTCCGATTTCTGCAAAAAATCGAACTGCAGCCACATAAATCGTTATAACTCGGCGAAAATGGGCCGATTCGGAACCGGCTTTCAGCGTTGAGTTTCCTTTGAAAAGAACTTTCTAGAAACCTCTTAAGATATACGGAAATATTAAAAATGAAAAAAATCGATTGCTGATTTTTCATGCGAAACCTGCTTTTTTCGTTCCGTTCTTTTCAAAATGACAGACTGCATTTCGCCACAACATTTGCAAAAAGTTTGAGATGATTTTTAGTATAATAATCATGATTTTCCGTCATGATTTGATACTGAAACCCCAATTTTCTCGGTTTCGGTAGTCGAGAGTTGGGGAATTCTATATCGATTCGTACCTTTTTGAATCGTTTTCTCGTTTTTTGCGAGTTTTCATTGAACTTTTCGTACCACCACTTCAGATTGTGATGATTGTGAACCTTCACAAGTCAGGGATGAGCATCAACTTGTATACATTTGATCTCTATCAATGTTTTCTAATAGTTACAGGAATATCTAGGATTAAATTTGTCAACCACGAACCTTCTTAGGCGTGGAATTTCTTGTCACCGGTTCTTGCGGCAATAAAGCTTGTAAAGTACATAACATGTGATTTTCTCACATTTTCTAACATAACGATTTATGCGTCTGCAGTTCGATTTTCTGCAGAAATCGGAGAATACCATGATCTCGTAGGTTGCGACGACTGCTTCCGGAATTGTAGACCAGCAATCACTGTGAAATTTTGCCAGTACACTGGTGACGATCAGGCATTCCCAATAAAGTAACCGTTTTCTCTCCTTAGCTCTTGAAGGCCATCGATCTTACGTCGTTTGATATATGATACACCTCTCTACCTGCTCTTATCACAGATATCACTCGAGCTTCAAACGCTGATTGCTCCGAGATGCTTGCAGGTACGAATCTGAAACTGGCAGGAATTTCGTAGTCCCGAAGTACGAAGAAGATCGGCTATGCCAGACCAGCGGAAAAAGATTTCTTCAGCCTGTGGCGACATCGAGTTGTACGAACAAAAAAGTAACCTTTGTTCCAGGCGCCGTAGCTCTACGCGGTGACGCTGGATCGATTCGGAAACTATCTCGGGTTGAAGAGGACAAAATTCTGGACAGAAAGGTTCTACACTCACTATCCAGAACGACTGCCAAGGGTCGACACGGGTCTCGGTAAAAGTGTAATTTTTGCAAGTTTTATAAATAGGCTTGCAATTTTTTTTCTTTATTTTGCAAACTAAAGATTCTTAAGATCAACGGACAGTTGAACTATCTGTCTGTTGGTAACTGTCTGTTGGTAATTCGTTATTTTTTATTTTTCGACATTATTTTATTGACTTTACTTACAAATTATGATTTATAACCAACATATAGCTGTCACGAATATACCCTGAAAGTTAATAATATTGATTGAACTTTTCGATTAATTTTAATAAAGGGTTTTTCGCGTAACTTGACATATATGCAAAATTTTTTTCTGAGTTTTCATGTTTTTTAATCAAAATTATGTCTAAAATATTCAATTCATGGTAACTACTGGTCATTAAAAATATAATATGAGAATGATGGAAGACAATTTGTCAATAGCAACGAAAAACGATAATTTTCCAGATGAAAAATCAAGGAAAGTTCGAAATATAGAGCAGGGCATAGGGTGAAAACAGAAACTGATAAAAAAATATAATTAAAACAGTAAAAACAATCTGTGCAACATAAATCGTACGTAAAATACGCAAAATGCAATGAAGAAATGGATACAAAGAAGATACGGACTAATCCGCCATGTAAAATTACTTTCTTTCGCTCTTTATCAAAAGAACTACTACAATTTCTTCGGAAGCCTCGGAATTTGCTTATGCTATTACACGAAAACGTAAGTAATGCTTACCCTTAATTCTGTTAAACATACGATAACTGTGTGGTATTAAATGAATAAATGTTTTTGTTTTTGTTTAGAAATGACAACCGATTTTTACAATTTCAGATATTTCAAATTCTAATTTCAAACAGTATGTTTGAATTCCTACCAGTAAGCATCCAGTTACAGCCTTCCTGTACGCAAATCATTCATTATATGTCTTTGAATTTGTCCAATTGAATTGCATTATATTGAGATTTTCTATGTAAGATATAATTAAAGGATCAAAATGTGGTTTAAGTTTACAAAGATATATTGCAGGAATAGTTGATCTTAGCTGACAATTAAAACTGCCGTCGTAAACATACAATGAACAGAATCTACATTCTTAAACAGAATCTACATTGTATAAAAATGGCAAGAGCATGAAAGCAAGCCAATAAAGAAAATAGCTTTTCGATCGGGCTTACGTTCGATATGTGTTCCAGCTTAAAAACATACCGAGTAGACCATAAATTAAATTGACAGTTACGAATTTGTTTTCTATCGTTTGACGGTTACCGAAACGAATTTTGTTAGTGTTTTTTTTATCAAATAGTTTTTATAAAACAATGCCGTTTAGCAACGGAGAATATGCAGATGTTATCTTTGTTTACGGATTTTGTAATGAAAACGTTCTGGACGAGTGCCGTGAATACCAAATATGTAATTAAGATTTCCCAACAGACGGTGACCTCGTCGTGCATTTTAGGCGCGTATCAACGGTGTCGTGAATTTGGAATTGGTAACGGTGGAATTAGAGGTGCACACGCTGTTGGACAAGAAGAGTAAATAATTGATGCGTTTATTGACGAACCGGTTACAACAGCTTCGAAACTTTATGAGGAAAACTTGATAAAGGAAAGTTTTACTAGCATACCAATATCAAAGATTTTTAATAATACTTAGAACCAGGTGACGTAGCGAATGACTGTCAATTGCTACTAGAACGGCATGAACAAAATCCTGCCTGCGCAAGAGATGAGAACATCAACAACTCTTATGTGGAACAAAGGTTTTTTTTTATATGCACACAGCGTTGTATTTTTTACATAGTTAATAATACATCTTACATAGTTGATAATGTATTACGAGCATTTGTCTTCGTCGCTTTTGATGATGCCGACACGGTCGGCGAAACGCGCGTCAAGAGAATAAACTTTTCGGTTTTGTTTGGTGTAGTGTAATATCTACGTTACACATGTTCTAACACGTCTAACCAGAATGCTGTCGTCGGACTGAACCGAAGAATACGCAATAAAAATGCTGCAATGCGAATGACTGAAATGCAAAAATTCGGACTACAAGGTATATAGACGTTTAAAGTAGGTCCGGGTTATAAAAAAACAGATGACTGCGATTCGGAAAGGAAAGTTGGTTAAGCAGCATGAATATTATTCGTATCAATTTCATTTCATACAGTACTACCTGCAAAACCACAATTTTTATCTTTGATTCTTTCTTCATTGTTCTTACTAAAATGTTACTTTAGGACTACGTCTTTTCGGATTCCTAAATTTACGAAATCGTCACTGGATTCACGATCACTGTAATTACTATTGTTTGTAATAAAGGTTCGTCGTTGGTACTGTTACCGGAAGGTATTACACATTTCAATATATCGCTAAAATAATTTGATTTATTTTTATTAAAACTTACACAAGAACAACATATTATAAGATTTTAAATAAAACCCTAAATTAATTTCATCTTTGAATAATGCCACCACCACACCAAAACCGAAAAGTTTATCCGCTTGACGCACGTTTCACTTCAATTCCGTTCAATTCACTTGCTGAAATTTTTCGGAAACGTATTAGCGGAAGCGTATTAACGAATTAGCATTAGCATCCAATTCTAGATTCAATCAAAATACACATCCGCGTCCAAAGTTGCGAAAATTATATGAAGTTATCGAATATTTGCGCGACAAGTTTATTTCGGCATTAGTTCCAGAAAAAAAACTATAAAGTTTTGGAAATAGCTATAAGCTGACTACATGCCGACTACGAATGTAGTCGGCATTCAGGCGTCAATCAGGCGTCAAGAGACATCGAACCAACAAAGCCTAGTATATCATTCATTATTCTTTTGTCAATGTGCTCCACTGAACTGCACGCAGTATACTGAGATTTTTAAAGAGCGAAGATGGGCAAATAATAACGATGATTGCTCACGCCATCTCTCTAACCAAAAGATCAAAATGCGTTTAAGTTTACAAAGTTATGTTTCGGAAATAGTTGATTTTATCTGATATTTAAAATGCCTTCGTAAAATTGCAACGAACACAATCTACATTCCTAAACAGAATCTACATTTTATAAGATTAGCAAAAACACGAAAACAAAGCAATAAATAAAATAACTTTTCGATGGCGCTTACGCCATATATTCAAGCCTAAAAGTACATCGAGTAGGCGATAAATTAAATTGACAGTCGCGAATTCGCGAATGCGAAAGTTAGTGAAATACTATTCATGTCAATTGCGTTCCGTATAACTCGCAAATTCATCGCTCTCACTACATTTTTCTTTGGAACTACATAATTTTTCCTCGGCTTTCAAAATTTACGAAACCGTCACTGGATTCACAATCACCGTAATCACTAGTGCAAGTGTGTAATAAAGGTTCATCGTTGGTATTGCTACCGGAAGATATTCAAAAATAATATTTTTCGCATTTAATATCATTCACAAGTTGTAATGTAAACGACGCGAGCAAGTGCCGTAGTAAACGAGCCGCTGCGCGACTCGTTGTTATTGATGTTACACCGCACATGACTTTCTCTTACCTTGATCCTGGTTTAAATATAATGTCCCTTCATTATTTTACTTAATTATCACACGTGTAAGTTTGGTTGTCTACTA
>JAWQRM010000391.1:0-23283 GCA_033557675.1 Coptodactyla brooksi
GTGTACAATTTTTATAAAATATTCCTATTCTCGAAACATAAACTACAAATCTACAATTTCTATTCTCGAAACATAAAGTTGCCAAAAGTATGCATTCATTATGAAAATAATAATAATAATATATTTTATTATTTAGCATAATAAAACAATTATACCAAAACGTCAATGCACAAACAGCAAAATCAAATAAAAATAAATTGCAAATAGTTGTACATATGCGTATATAAAAATGTATAAATGAAATATAAATAATTATATATAATTACAGAATAATAACATCATAATTGTATCAATTGTATTCAATAAATAGTTTTTGAAATAGTTTTTGACAATATGTTGATTCGTATTTTGGTAACTAAAACTAATAAATATACCAGCCAGAGAGTTGCCAAGCTGTTCAAGAATACATATTCTAAATCAAAGAAATCCACAAAAATGGCGTATGTGAGTGAAGAAGAAATGAGAATTTTTACAGGAATTTTCTTGAATTGTTTATATGAAACCTTTGGCTTCGTAACAAGTTAATCAATTATCAAGAATCTAGTGTTGGATACATTTTTAAGTAATCTCACACTAATTCTATAGCTATTGTTAAATGCTTTACATACAAGCTAATTATTATATAATCTGATCACAATAAGGATTTCGTAAAAATTGTACATATGGTTGAGGTAAATCTACAAATTTTTTTTTATTTTTTTACAACTTTTTGTAACAAGATATATTTTTGTAATCTATATAAAATTGTGAGTAAACAACTATAAGGATAGTGCATGCTTAAAATCAACAGTTCTCGAGTTATAAGCATAATTGATAAACATACAGTCTTAATCCCTCACTTTATAAAAAAAAATATTTCGAATAAAGGTTGCATGACATCGAACTCTTCACTATTTGAAATAGTTTTCGAATATACAGGGTGTTCGGTTTATTCTAAAAACTATCCAACTTCAAATTTTTAAACGTTGGATCGCCCCATATATTATTACATATTTGAAGTCCTTATAAAATTTAAGGGCCACTTTAATTATTACACCTTAACTTCAAATTGTACCATTTGGGCTTATCTTAGAACTGTTAATGCTCTTTCTAGATAACAATGTTTCAAATAAAAGTTGCATCACATCCAACTGTTCACAATTTGAAACTATTTTCGAATATACAGGGTGTTTGGCTTGTTCTAAAAATCATTCAACTTACACATCAGTTCCAAATCGCAAGTTTATGTTATTACACATTTTTGGAAAAAGATGACAGGTATGAATGGATTTTTTTATATTTAAATCTGGGGCAAGGTAAGAGAAAGGCATGTACAATCTACATCTTCTAGTTTTTTATCATATCAGTTGTTTGTAGCTGTATTCCTGATACGGTCCCTCTCCTTGTTATACCTAACCGAATTAAGTGGAAACTTTTCTAAACGGTGGACTAAAAAGTCTAAACCAACCATTTTTTTATAAGGTGTCTAGAACTGGTAATGTCCCATTGTTCTCTATTTCATATGTGAATTTTATATAGCAGGAAATCGCGAATTTAATTAAGCCATCAACATTTGACCTTTTTGTGTCAAAAACCGCGAAAATGTCGTCAACATACCTACGCCATACCCTTGAGAAATATTCAAATTCTTGGCCAGCTTAGGTTCCAAACTTTATCGTGAAGAGATCTGCAATGAAAGGCAAAATTGAATGTAACTTTGATCCGTACACAGCTAAGTTAAAAGTAAATATTCTCGAATAATTTCATCATTCAAGTTGTTTAATTTAAGTAGTTCTTCCAGATAAAACAAAGCATGCGGGACAGGTACACTAGTATTTAGTACACTGATATTTCTTCTTCTTGAAGGCGCGTGTCTTTAATCTTATTAATACATTCAAGCGGGTTTTTAAACGAGAATTTTTTTGGTTTTACGGATAAATTTACTAATTCCTTTGACAATCACTTCGAAATTTTGCAGGCGGGGAGTTAATGGCTGATACTGTGGGCCGTACTGTATTCCCTGGGGTGTGTATTTTTGAGGGAGACAGCATAGCCTCTGCATTCTAGGATTATTAACTATTATCTTATATTTAACTGAATCAATGACAAGGCTGTTGTATTCTTTTAAAGCACTTTTGGCAATGCGTTTCTTAAAATGGAACTACAAGGTCTGGACTTGACCATGTTATAAACTTTTTCAAAATAATCAGTTCTATCTAATACAACAACCATATTTCCTTTGTCAGCTTTTAGATAAAAACAATCTTTCATTCTCGAACCTGTGACTAACTGGCGTTCTTGTTTATTGGGGAGCTTGTTGATAGAGACTTTATTTCTTGAGATTTGGTTGCTGCAAGTCTCCCTCACAAAAGCTTTTGCGCAGTCAGAATGCTTACTTTGAATTGAGCCCTCAGTGCTTTCTATCAAATTGCCTATAAAATTGACAAAATTATGAAATGTATGCTTATTACGACAGAATGCTTACTACATGGAATTCTGTGTAAAAGTTAAAAAAAATAAGTTATAATCTACTGATTACCAGACCGCCAGCTTTAAAAAACGCGTTTTTTTCGAGTTATTACATTTTTCGGAAAAATCCCGTATCGTAACCACTATATCCCGAGAACCATTGAAGCAATCTACCTAAAACTTTTTCGTGCTTATTCTGTGTATCAAGGGCTTGTTCGTGAACGAAGGGTTTTTAACTTTTCTGAAAACCTCTTTTATTGAAAAGAAATGAAAAAATAAGAGCCCGAAAAGTTGCACTTTTCTTTAGAACGGCGGCCGTTTTGTTAAAAGTTGTTTCTTCGAAAAATCCTTCGTTCACGAATAAGATACATTCATGTACTAACAGAATTTTTTTTGGATTTTGATATCAGATGGCTTGGCTTAGAGCTATCGTGGCCACCGCACAACACCTCTGAAAGATCAGGTTTCCTTAAAGTGGCCGTAACTTCTTTAATTTACAATATTTTTCAACGAAAAAATTTTTGAATTTTGTTCTATATACGTACTTTTAATATCAATATGTTGTAAGAAAAAATAGTTAGAACATTCTATAAAATTCCCCGAAAATCACGTCTTTTTTCACCCTTTAACGAAAGCATTCTCACTTCCTGTAAAGACAGGTGTCCACTATTTATAATAACTATCAAGGTATTTATAACGAACTCAATTACTGTTGAAATGAATCTGTTTAATTAGCAACGTAGAAACTTTTTACACATCACTGCACAGTCAGTTATCGTCGACTTCTTTCCCACATTTTTATAATGCGGGAAATTGGTTTGCAAACTTGAATGAAATAAAACCACTTCGGAGTTTTCTTATAAACAACCCGAGAGTTTAATTAAAATATCGCTACCGGGATTTTTACAAACTAAACCAGACTTACCTACGGCAAGGGCGAGCGCAGCTTTTTGAGTAATCGCGTAGCTTTAATTATTTTTAATTGGCATGAAATATGGCAAAAACCTAACGAGAACGAGTTTTAGCGATTAAACGAACAGGACATACGACTCAGGGCATAATTGTGAAATGTCGTTTTAATGTATAACCTCCATTTAGTTGCGTTTAAATTGGTGTAGATAGCGAATGCTATGACGTTACGCAATCTAACGGACATTTACACAACTTATTCACTGCGTATTGCTGCTGTAGCAATTTCCGAATGTTATCTGTCATCGTCTGGATACATTTGTGTCTAGCGCAGGCGGCCATATCATCGGGTTATCTGGTATACTTTTAGTCCCCGATGTGTCACATTTACTTTTTTAATGTAGATCTAGATAGCTCACCGAGACCGTTAATTATTTAAATAACTTTCTCACAGGAGAAGCCGGGCATAGAGTGACTCGGATTGCTTAAATATCTGCGATCGGTATTGTGTTTAAGAATGTCATTGGGCGTAATGGTTATCTGGGAAACGACCTATTGTAAAATAGTGCTTTGTAAGTCCACGAGATGTATTGAGGAGTGAATTGAAAGCGATTATACACTCTTTCTACCTCTGTAGAAGTCATAATGTGATGGAACATAATATTCCATTACCTTTACTATTTTTTAAGGAAATTTCATGATTACAATGTTACCTATTACACGAATCATGCTCAACGCGATGGAGAATGTCAATACCCGGACCACACAGAGTACGACAGGCACCGCCCCGCAACAGTGAAGACGGGGTGAGTCCAAATGAGATGTAAGAGTAAAATAATTAACTGAAATATTATTGTTCGTCAATTGCAGGTCTTCAATATATCGCTCTGACAACAGATGATGCACCCAGTTCGCTTTCAATAGGAAGCAAACAAGGTTGCCTACATTCGTTATATACCCGATTAGTAGAGAGCCCATAATGGTGCCCCCTCAATAAACGTAAACAAAGCAAACAGATAGTTTGCATGCAAATCAGATTTATGACACTCGCAATCAACGAGTTTGTAAGTACAAAAACTTACTAATCAGGATTAGCTTCGTTATCATCAATTTCAGCTGCAGTATGTGTTTAGAAGTTTCGTTTTAAATCAATACGAAAGAAAGTGAGATTAAGCCCAGTGAGCAAAATCCACAATATACAATTTACAATAAAAAAATTAAATTCTACTATCATATAACAAGTAAGTAAAAAAATACAATCTACTAAACAATTTAAATTCTTGATTTGGTTGATATCCTTGTTTCATCTTATTGCTGTACTGGTGTTTTATTTCTAAACCGTTCTGACGAAGATTTTGTTGGTGTGGTTCACAACGCGTTTCGACTTTTTGAAGTGAATGTATGTGTAAGAAGTGTATCGTGTTATATAGGTTTCGAAAACTTGCGTAGTGTCCGATGATGTCATGGTTTTTTCTATGCTTGTAAATCTCTAGGGCTTCCCGGGTGTCCAGTTTTTTGCTTTTTCCTTGTATTGCCAATATCGATGTTGTTTCCTCAATGGTACCTGGATCGTGTCGACATTTATTGACGTGCTCCACATAGTTGGAATCCACTCTATTGTACCGGTACGACCTTACGTGTTCTTTATATAATGTGAATTTACATCCAGTGAAATGTAAATTGTTTTTGGTTTCAGCCTATTTTTAATGTTGTTGTCAAACCTGTATGCTATTTGTAGTTCGTGTTGTTTGAAATTTTTGTTATCGTATAGACATAAGGAGCGGTATAGGTAAAAGTTACCAATGTAGGTGTTTCGGTGTCTTCTGTTCGAGTTTTTTCAATGTGTTGTTTGGTTTCTTTAGTATTGTTAGCTTTGTGTTTGATTTGTCTCTGAATTCTGTCGACTACAGATGGGCTGTATCCGTTTGCCTTGGTGATCTGTTTGATAGTGTTCAGTTCGGTGTTGTAGTCTTCCATGTCCATTGGTATAGTATGTAGTTGATGAATCAGGCTTCTAAAAGCTACGTGTTTGCTTCATTTTGGATGCGTTGAGGTGACGTGTATGATATTACTTGTTAGCGCTGGTTTTCTATGTACTTTGCATTTTAGTCCGTTGTTAGATCTCATTATTGACACAATTAGCTTAATGTCTATTATTAATCTAACGGCACTTATATAGCAACTATTGAGGTGACTGAGCTGCTACATCAGCAATTCTTGGTGAGTCACGGTTGGCGTTGTTTGTTTACTACATTCTCCACCTGCTTGTGACTGTGCGTGTTTATGGAAGCCTAACCTTCCACTCAATCCACCTCAGGACAACGACAACTAGTTATTTATATCTTTTGATTTATTGATACTGGGCTTAATATATCGAGCTCTTGGCAAAATCTAGAGCACTGTGTGTAGTATAGTTATCACTGTTAATAGTAATTCTTGTTATTTTGATACATATTAATATTATTGAATGTGGGCGAACTGTCACCCCCTATAGAGAGCCCGCAATGGTGCTCCTCAATAAACGCAAACAAAGCAAATAGATGATAGTTTTGCATGCACATCAGGTCTATGACATTCGCAATCAACGAGGTTGTAAGTATAACAAACCTACCAATCGGGATAAACTTCGTTAACATCAATTTCAGCAACAGTATACGTTTAGACATTTTCTTTTAAATGAATACGAAGGAATGTGAGGATAAGCCCAGTGAGCAAATTGCAAAATGTACAACTTGCAATAAAGAAATTAAATCATACTATCATTTAGCAGGTAAGTTAAAAAATACAATCTATTAAGCAGCTTAAACTCGATATCAACCCGAAATTAACCAAAATATTCTTTCGTTGTAGCTCCTTACGCATATGCAGCTCCTGACCCCTCTGAAACTCCACGTACAGTCACGGATTAGACGATAAAAAAAGTCCAAATGCTGTTCGTCCCATGTAACGACAAACTTGTCTCTTACGAAGTCTTCCACGTGCTCCACAAAATGGTGGAGGCAAAAGAAAACGGCAGCTCGCCATATAACAAAATAGAGGCAAGAAACCAAATAAGGGTAAAGGATCTTCAGATCGTAAATGGTCCAACGTAATTGACGATCGTTACACATTAATCCATCGAAAGGAAACGTCGCCCAAAAAACGTCCCAAATCCGAAACGGTGTAGTTCATTGTCCGCAAACATGCGATTCGACCAGCCTTCCCAATGCTTCGAAAAGCTCCCACTTACACAGGTCCCTCTATATATAAAATTCAAAAACGGCAACATCCGACAGTACATTCACGTGTCAGGCGTGGTAAAGAGGACTTAGAGAGAGGAAAATCGCTTACATATCGTAAAAACAGGATATAGAAGTTACCAACTTAAGACAGCACTGAAAGATGACAAGTACCCAAAAGAAACAAAGCCAAACAACAATCAAAAGTAAATCAAACACAACAAAATGAAGGCAGGAAACCAAATAAGGGTAAGGGATCTTTAGATCACAAACGGTCCAACGTAATTGATGATCGTTACAGATTAATCCGGCGAAAAGTCGAAAGGAAACGTCGCCCAAAAAACTCCAAATCAAATACCACAAATTAAACTGCGAAACATCCCAATCTCGAAGCAGTGTAGTTCATTATCCGCAAACGTGCGATTCGACCAGCCTTCCCAAGGCTTCGAAAAGATCCCACTTACACAGGTCCCTCTATATAGAAAATTCAACAACGGCAACATACCGTACAGTCATGTGTCAGGCATGGTAAAGGGGACTTACGAGAAAAGAAAATCGCTTATATACACGAAAAACAGGATATAGATGTTAACAACTTAAGACAGCACTGAAAGATGACAAGTACCCAAAAGAAACAACAAAATGGAGGCAGAGAACCAAATAAGGGTAAAAGACCTTCAGATCACAAACGGTCCAACGTAATTGACGATCGTTACAGATTAATCCGTCGAGAGGTCGAAAGGAAACGTCGCCCAAAAAACTCCAAATCAAATACCACAGATCAAACGGCGAAACGTCCCAAACTCGAAGCAGTGTAGTTGGTTATCCGCAAACATGCGACTCGACCAGCCTTCCCAAGGCTTCGAAAAGATCCCACTTACACAGGTCCCTCTATATAGAAAATTCAACAACGGCAACATCCGACCGTACACTCACGTGTCAGGCGTAGTAAAGGGAACTTGCGAGAGAAGAAAATTGCTTATATACTGGAGAAACAGGATATAGAAGTTACCAACTTAAGACAGCACTGAAAAATGACAAGTATCCAAAAGAAACAAAGCCAAACAACAATCAAAAGTAAATCAAACACAACAAAATGGAGGCAGGGAACCAAATAAGGGTAAAGGATCTTCAGATCATAAACGGTTCAACATAATTGATGATCGTTACAGATTAATCCTTCGAAAGGTCAAAAGGAAACGTCGCCCAAAAAACTTCAAATCAAATACCACAAATTAAACGGCGAAACGTCCCAAACTCGAAGCAATATAGTTGGTTATCCGCTAGCATGCGCTTCGATCAGCTTTCCTAAGGCTTCGATAAGATCCCACTTACACAGATCCCTCTATATAGAAAATTCAACAACGACAACATACTGTACACTCACGTGTCAGGCGTGGTAAAGAGTACTTACGAGAGAAGAAAAGTGGTAACTGTATGAATTATATTCTATCATGAATTATGGTGTCATCGATAATTCATCCCTTTAATAAACATGTTCATGGATCATTACCTGACCCATTGTATTATTAGAGCAACTGTAGAAGTGTAGTTATTCCGTACTGTTACGTATTCTATTTCGATCAATAACATATTACGTTCTCGGTTCGTATAAAGTACTCTCGATTATTGACATATTACCGTCTCGTTTGCCATAAAGTATACCAATAAAAGCAATCAAATTCCGCTATCACAGCGAGGTTTTCCGAGTCACGTTTGCCCCACTCACCGCCATCGGTCAGGCAATAAAGTCGGTTTTATAGTGAGCAGATATCGACGACAGTCCGTAGAAATTTCAATATTTATACACGAGATGGTCATTAGGGTATTTTACGTTCGATGTTGATTGGTATTGTCTAGTTTACGTGGGCACTTTACGAGGCTATATACCGCACACCATAAGTCCCATATACCACCGATGACCTGGGTAATGATCGTCATAAAACTACTTGTGTTACCGCGAACAACAGCCTAGGTGGCGCGACATTGGTTGTAAATCATTGCTCTGACCACAATTACTTCGTGCGCTGATGCGATTTTTAAGAGTCGCATTTAAATCGCTGTACGTTAGGTACAAAGGCCTCATTAAAGCGTAACAAGCGATAGTGAATGTTAATGGAAGGATTTGTAGACACGTTACACTACAAAGGCTATTTCGCCACCTCGACAATTATAGAACTTTAACTTCTAGCCACTCCAAAGTGTTATTTCGTCAAACTGCAATTTAATAGATTAATCTGCACATTATACCTTATGTACTGAAAACGCTTACAATGAAGAAAAAATTCTAGTTTGTTCGTCAGAAGAGGATGCAAACCCAACACCATTAACTAGAATACAGTTGGGCTAACCATTCGTTCAATTTTAATAACTTGAGGTTTCACTATGGATAGTGTTGTTTAAATCACGTACGCCCACATAGCTTATTACTGATTTGTCGACAACCATAACGTGCATAACATATAGGCGTTTGTACTGGAATGAAACATAAATTTTATTCATTGGGTCAGCAGGCCAGCAACAATGACGGAGCACGTACATAACTGTAGGCGACAATTTTGTAATCGTCGGCAATTTCACCGGTCTAAACGTTTTTCTCCCTACCGACTAACACGTCTATAATTACCTCTGAGCATAACTGCTGCCTCCATTGTAGTAAATCCCGTTCTGTGAACCACGAATGCCCTCATTACATGGTCGCATGCAACACATTCCGTCCGATGAAGCAGGCAAGAGGTGCGTTTACGTCTGCTCTGTTAAAAATCCACGTACACACGTGATAGTAGTATGACCACGCCCTGAGCTGGGCTTGCATAGAACAATTTTAAAATTTCGTAATCGCCACACGAAATGGTTACGGCACTTCCTGGTTTCGCAATTTTACAGTGTTAACAATACAGGCGGATTATTCATAAGTAGATCACAACAGAATAAGTAAAATATGTTGATAGGTATTGTTTCTGCGCTCGAAAAGCTCCAAGATCTAAAATAGGTTCTAATGAAGGTCACTTTCGCATTTTCTAACATAGATATAATTGCAGGTTACTTTCATCATTGACCTTCATTCTTTGTTCAATAAGTACTTAGAAGTACTTAAAAAAATTATGGCTTTTGCATGCGTGCACCGTAATGCTAATTCAGCATTTACATATTTTAAATTAGACTCATGCTGCGTTCTAACCACTGCGCTAAGGTGGGTTTGTAAGAAATGTCTCTAGTGGCTTATATAACAATACTTGTTGATTGTCTATTCTTCATTGATATTCATGATTGCCTAAATTATCACATTTATAATACTATCTTCAAAATATGTTCGTGGAATTGATTGGTAGAATAGTGCCAATAATTACTTGCCAACCCAATCCAACACAACGCAACTCGATACTAGTACAACTTAACCTTTTGTTTTATTTTAATATCATAATATTAGAGATTAACCAGCAGTTTATTTCTGATCTACAATTTACTATACCGCGCTGGAAAATACATCTTGTCGCATAGGGGTATCGTATCATCTATATCTATCGTATCACTATAAGTCCTTAGAGTAATCATGTTTCTTCTTTCCATCAAAACATTCGGCACTTCATCTCTTGTAAACATTTTCCTTGATATCACCACTCCACTTGCTTCACATCCTGATGAAACCTTTCATCTTTTTTCTTTTTCAGAAATGAACTTTTAAGCTCCGGTTGCATCCTCTACCACACATTTGTAGTTTATCTACCATATATTAGTTATATTCTACCATATATTTGTAGTGTGGGTGGCTCTTGCTTCCAAAAAAGCTAGTGACAACTAGTTTGAAGGATTTTCAGGCTTTACTTTGTTTGTAGCTATTTTACTGTTAAAATTTTCATCTTTCATCAGCTTCCTAACATCTTTTCTTCAGGTTTGCTTGCAATAAATCAGAGAACCCGCCCCAGAGGTATTTTAAGCATTTTGTTTCTTTCGGTAATACGTTTTTGGGCCCACCAGACTTTCCCTTTCAATATTCTTTTACTCCAGGATCATATACCAATGTAAAAAGCACTACTGCTTTACTACTTATAACTCACAGTTTCAAATTCATGATTCATTTAAATATAGATTGTGATTTGTGATGGAGCTGTAAGCGATGCAATTTTTCATAACTTTTTTAGTAAACACCATCCAAAACATTAAAAAAAAAAACACTACTTTACAATTTTTTCATCGCAGACATGTGTAATTCTGCTCGAAATCGAAATATCTTGTGTAATTAATTGTGCTTTATTACATCGTATATTACAATTCAATAGGATTTTCTTATAACTTTCAGAAAAAAAATTAGGGAAAAACAGGTGAACACTACCAAAGAAACCAACAATGACAGAATTTCTGTAAAAATTACTTATAACAATTACGAAGTTAGTACTCTGTAATTGCTACTTTCTTTTAAGAGAAAGTATTGCATTCGCAAAAAAAATCGCTGTCTGGATTTTGATGGATATTGACGAATTAGGCTTTTTGTAGCCTATCCATACTATTTTTTGTTTGGTCTGTCCGTCCGTCTGTCTGTTTGTCTGTAAGTCGTTTAATTATTGCCACATTAGACTAATTAAAACAATGCTTTATGTACCAGCTAATTATTATATAATCTGGTCATAATAAGGATTTCGTAAAAATTGTACATATGGTTTATGTGCTTAACCTAAAAATTTTTTGATTTTTTTACAACTTTTTGTAAAAAAAATATATATATATATTTGTAATCTATATAAAATTAATTTGTAAGCATAATTGATAAAAATACAGTCCTATGGTGCAAGAGGGTATTTCATTCTTAATCTCGGGTATTGTTCCCATTAACAAATGTTTCAAATAAAGGTTGCATGACATCGAACTCTTCACAATTTGAAAGAGTTTTCAAATATAGAAGGTGTTCGGTTTATTCTAAAAACTATCCAACTTCAGATTTTTAAATGTAACACCCAGTATATTACAATATTTTATAATAATTCATAATACGCTACCGAATAAAACTGCTACAACATTATTGACCATCAATAGCATTTATTCTTCCTTCTTGAAAAGATTCAATTAAGGCACCATGAAGCGTTAAAACTAGCTAAGGACATCAAACATGTCCATTCAATAAAATGAAACACTTTCAAACTTAAGAGCAGTAATCTTAATAATTTTATGGCACATAAAATTCGGCACACATTGTAACTGCTGTATTATAATATACGTACTAAAGAATAACCAACCAGCCAATGCACGTTCTGACATAAAGTGTTTTAGAACAGTCGTAAACCCTGTCCTTATGAAATATTCCCTATAAATGTCCAAGATGATGTTTATTGAAACTTTTAAATACTCGAGCATTTGTAAGCCATTACGTACTCGAGTGCTCAAGGCGTAATGAAATAACTTGTTGTTTATGTTTATTACCGCAGGGACCAAAACTATCCGCAAGAGTAGCGCAGGAATAGGTGTTTCATGGCGCGCAAGAAACTGGTATCATACTGAGGAGGTAAGCATAAGAGATTCGAGTGTAAATTCAAAATAGTGCCTTAATAACTGTCACATGTAGTAAAGGATTGTAAATTAACACGTGGACATGAAATTACTATGGTGTTGGTTTTGTGCATCATTATTGTACTTGATAAAGATTCAATTTAAGTAATGGAGAAATATTCTAAATATTCTAAACTTTGAAAACTGCTGTATCTAAATATCTGTTTTTTTTATATTCTATGTTTTTCACAGAGAATGTGTTCACACAGAAAGGACTTCTAAAGAAAAATAACCTTTACTGCAGATATAACTAATAGATCAAGTAAGAACCAGTTTTTTTTTCTGTAAAAGTTGGCAATAGTCACGGCGACACTTTAATCGTTTTGTCCGTGACCTATATAGTAATGTGCTGCCATATACTATTAAAGGCAGGTTTATTGCAGTTAATAAATAATAATTCCTATATCCATAACTCTTGGGAATGTGAGATTTTTTCAATTTTAGATTATCCAAACTTGGTGATCATTCATTTGGAATAAAATTGGGCGCAGGTTCAAAACAATCAATTCCAGTATTGAAGTCGAATAAAGACATTAAGAAATCCCGCTTTTGCAACCAATTACTCCTTATCTCCACGACGTAAATAGAATTTTATGTGGCGTTATCTATCGATCAGCAATAGTCAGCACTACAGGCGACTCTAGCCGTTTCTGTGATTAATACCACTTCGATTATTGCTGTTCGCTCAGTGTGTTAATGCGGACAAAAAGTCAAGTAGAAGGTTAGGGAGTGGTGGTCCACTGCTCTGTATATGCAACATTTCTGGTATAACATTTTATACACCGCCGAATCCGATGTGATCGACTACATACAATAATATGCCAAAGGCAATTGTAAAGCCAACGATATCAAGCGTTTTGTTTGCTGCATTTCTAATATGACATTGACATTTCATCGGTTCACCATGGAAAACGAAAGCGATACTATAAGCGTTAGTCGTGGTATATCCGAACTAGGATATTATAGCCATTACGGTTAACCTTTTCTTTTGTATTGCTCTGTTGAGCAGGAGGGTCGACTGTGATTGATATTTGAGCGATCTCGATTTGATAGTTTTATAGTTAAATAGCAATTCGGTCCACATAATAATAGCAATCGTCATTTCTAATGACAGATTATATAATTTTCAAGTTAATAAGCGACCCATATCTGGTACGTTTATAATAATGTAGGTAAGGTATGCAATTAGATTGCATAAGCTAACCGTATTTGCAAATATAGAATTGCATTGAATAGGAAACCGTTTGACCAATTATGTCTTCAGGCACTGGATTTATTGTACATAAATAAAAGAATTGATTATACACTGCTAACATATGTTGAAGTACTAAATTGTAGGCAATACATTTCAGATCGTAGATAGATATACTAGGTGAAATATTTAGAAAATGTATGTTATACTCGAGAAGGCAATAAAAGTTAAAGCTGCGAAACTGCTCGCTGTAAAGTTTCAAGTGCAGTTTAGAAGACCATTCGCAGACTCGACTGCAGCATTGTTGACTACTTTGTTGAAGTATCTGTTGTGGTGATGGACATAAATACATAATTGCATTAGTTCAAGTGTAATGTGAAGTCCTATAAAAAGTTATGAATCGCAGCAAGGTTAAGGGTAGCAATAAAATGATTCTATTGTAATTTCGACTAAAGATTTTTACATTTGCACCATAAAAATTTTTATTGTCGGTATAAAAGTATAACAAACATAACTGTTCACGAATAATGAATTATTTTGCATTCTCTATTAAACTAATTATCCTTTTCGAGACTTTGGAGACAATCTCTCCCAAGGAAAGTTTGAAGAAGAAATTTGAAACAAAAATGCCAAAGAAATTTATATCCCAAATTATTGTTAAGTTATATATGACTTTTATTCTTGAAGAAATAGTCATTCCTAAGTGTCAAAAATGTGCAATATTTTGTAAAAAATAACTTATATAAAATAAAGGACAGTAATTTCTTCAACTTTGCATGATAAGTAATTTCGTTTTTTTCGCAGCAGAGGTATTAGTTGTATTTTAACCAGCCAATCTGGACCAAAAGCTTCATGGTTTTTTTTATTATAACTTTTTGTTTTTCTTTAATCTCCGAAATTCATCCTTCAAACTCAAATGAAAAAAAAACTGTTAGGTGCAACTGTCAAAATGTAATTTTGTTGTAATGTTAAATGTTGTAATGTTCTAGTAAAATTGTTATTTGAAGCAGATAACAACTTGAAACAAAGTTATGAGCTCACAAAGTTTCAGAAGTAGAGAAAACAATACTTAAATGTGAACTTTTCATTGGATTAAAAAAGAAACTAAATGCGATCGAGTTCTTCCAATTCTCTGAAAACATCTCCAGTTCATGCCGATTCTAACAGTATGCCATATGCATTACAAACCTTTTAATAACTTGCCTAATTTCTTCCACCCGGTCACATCTGGAGCAATTTCGATTTTTGAGAAAATGACTTGTTTTCTGAAATTACCGTGTGTGAAGCAGGCAGCAGAACTTTATTTTATTCTTACACACATCTACTGTTTCTTTCTGTCATGTCATGGCAAGCGATTACATCGAGAACCTCATGATTACTTGGAAATCTTTTTAGGTTTTTATACGTTTTCTCATTTACCTTTTTTATTTTTAAAATGGATGATGTACCTAGCTAAACTAAGCTTTTAACAACTTAAGTAGGTACTAATGTACCTATGATACAATAAAAGAAAACAATGAAAGTTTCAAACGTTTATTTTCATAATAATTGTTCAAATTGGTGTCCACCACTACCTATGCATGCACGACATCTGTCTCTTATTTCTACAGTTGTAGTGCGTAACAGCATTTCGTCCCTCATCGTAGTGTAGACTAACTTTTTTTGAATGAACAACAATCATGTTGATGTCATGAACAATTTTTGACTAAGATTTACGAAAATTCAATTTAAAGATTTGTAAATAACACGAAAGAGAATAGATTATTCTTTAAACCATTTGAGCGGCTCATCGTAACTTGTTCGCAGCTTAGGTAGTCCATTCGGTCATAACAATACGGAGATCTTTTTAGAGCAACAAATATGATCCTTAATAATAATTTTTTATGTTTTTCTAATTAATGAAGCCAAAACATCTTTTATAGTTGCCATGTTTTTCACTTTCCAAAACTGATAACTGAAAATATTTCCAAAATGTTGTTCCAGGAACAACGCTTTAGAAATATTGTCAAGATCTACATCTTGCCAATACTGAAGTTGTTTTTATTCAGGAGCCAACACATATACCTTCTTTCAGCTTATTTTCACGTAATTTTACTTTAATTGTAACCCTGCGTACGCAACATGTGGTTTGTTCAGATATGGTAGAATTAATTTATTGCAAGAAAGAACTGAGTTCGTTGGTATATTCTAAAATCAATCGCTTAATAATTTATTTTCGAAAATATTTGTGCATATCAGAAAATACTAACTAGGATAACTTTCTTCTTAACAAAAAATTATCAGTCATAAATAAACTTCGTAGGGTTGAAATTATTAAATATTATGGAGTTATTATAAAAAAAGCTGAATTAAATTTGAATTAACATCTTGAACTGTCATGAACAGCTAAGCTAATTTAGCTGTTCATGACAGCAAGCGGCGGCGGTTAATTTTTGACTAAGTTTTACGAAAATTCAATTTAAAAGTTTGTAAATAACGCAAAAGAAAACAAATTGTCCTTTAAACTACTTGAGCGGCCCAACATAACTTAGGTAGTCCCTTAGGTTATAACAATAGACCTGTTTGGAGCAATAAAACTGATCCTTTAACCAATAAAACTGAAAGCAGGTGTCCTTTAACCTTTTTTTCTGAAAACGAAAATTATGAATTTACAGTGCGGTCCAAAAGCTGGTCATGTTTCTTGGTCATGACTTGATGAAGCTTACGTTCAAAAATGATAAGTTTACGGGAGGCATTAAGCCAACAGGTAACACTGTATTTTTTCAATCTACTGCACCACTTGCAGAAGAGCTTACAGAGAAATGAAGAAGGTCAGCTAAAGTGAAAAGAATATTTTTCTATAAACGTAGGAAATCATTTTCAGCCTGAAGACTCTTCTGGAAGGCGCTGTATTAGGTGTTTTTAATAGAAACAAGAATATGAACTATATCCAGATGTAGCTCCATATAAAAAAACATTTTACCCCTTGACATCTTGAACTACCGTACGTTATCATAGTTATGTTTCAAACTAAATAACACAATACTATCATTTTTCTAATATTGGGACACCTACAATTTTCATATTGCTGCTAAAGTATTTTCGATTTTTTCGGTATTTTATTTTCTGACTGAAATGATTAGTTTCTTTTGGCATTTTCCAGCAGTCTCCTTTGTCCTGCTTTCGTGAAGGAAGGTCTACTTACAGGAGTTGAGTTTAACATGGAGTGCAAAAACGAGCATTTTCATCATATTTTACGTTTCAATTTCGGAAAACTGCCTTTATCCATAAAGAGTGTTCTTAAGAGGACATTAAAGAATTATTAATAAAAAGCTCCTGTCAGAATTAATTTACCATATTTCGTTCTGATCGATTTTTCACTCAAATGATAATATAAAGGTATAGAATCAGATAGCCATACCTCAACACATGAGATTGAAGCAATTGAGTTTGAAGCAATGGATTACATCCCATACAATCCATAAAAAAACTGGCTTGCATCAAAAGACGTCACGATCTCATGATGTCAATTTGGTGGGATGTCAAAGATGTTATGTAGTTTGAGATGTGTGATATAAACGACAGGTCAAGAAGCAATCAAAGAAGAACGTCTAGAATTGGAGTCATCAAGTGATCCTAATTCATTATGCCAACGTTAAACCACATACATCTTTACTGACTTGTCAAAACTTATTAGAGCTTGGTGACGTCACATCATACAGCACTGATTTGATATAATCAAATTACGATTTATTTCAACAGAAAGATGGTAAAACGTAATTGAACAAAATGGAGAATATATAATTGATTAAATACACCATCTGCTGCATGAAAATCGTTTTATTTCATACAAGAAAAACTGAAATTATCTTTAAAATTATGACGTTTTGAAATTTTCTTTTTAATTTATTAAACTCGGGTATAATTTTTTCTTTTACCTTTCGAACGCTAAGAGAAATCGTCTTGAAAACATTAATAAACTTCCTTTTAAGCTTTTATTAGATAAGAACAATTCTAATTTTCCTAGTTCATTAATAAAATATTATCAGAATTGCCCCCCATTATCAAAATTTATCAGATTACTAAAGTTGTGGATTTTGAAACCTTTGGCTTAGTAACAAATCCAAGTTTTCTCAGATTACAGCAATCTTTCATGGTATAAACGAAAAATTTTGTGCCAACACAATTCACTATGTGTTTAATCAAGTCATCAAGTAGTACATTAAAAATTTTGCTTTACTTATCAAAATACACGGAAGTCAGTGTACCACGAGTTACAGGAACAGTTTAGCCGTCATGTTTCACTTGATAAATACCTCGACGGAACGAACATATATATTTAATTTCTCAGCTCAGGTTTTACGTTCGTTGTCACTTTATCGCTTGCCCAATACAGCTGAGTGCCACGAATTCCGGGAGACAGCGGAATCAAGGTGTTACTTGTAAACCAGTTTTGATTTCGGACACTGCTGGCTAATGGACACCTAATGGCCTTCTTTATCAGTACACTCAACGGCAGGATTAGCAGTTTATCATAAATATTAGGTGTTAGATTCGTCAGAGAGGTTAATTACACGGCCTGAAAGCTTTTCGACATAAACATAACGTCTTCTTTCCACAATACAAATGGTGTTTATCTGTAGGTCTGGCATATTAATTAGTAGGCAGCATTAGGGATATTGCTTCATTATGGTATTTCAAGGAAAATTTTTAGTGTTGTCATTTTTCCTGCTTCGGATATTTTACCATTAGTAATTCATTTAATTTTCACACACACACACACATATATACCTGTTTAATTTTAAAATCAAGATTAATGATATATATCCACATCTTTTTATTAGTCAAGTACTCTACTTTTCCTCTTGAAGTAATTGAAAAATAACGATCAAAATATGAAACGTCTCGTGGGGTCAAAGAAAGGGACTGCTTTGGGATAAAGTCCGTTTCGAGAGTAGTAATCTGTCTTATTCATAGCGCGTAGTCCACGTCGGTCATTAGAAACTATTCCTTTGTCGGCTTTAATTTCAAAATTTCACGGAACTCTTTATGTGGTAAAGAATGTCTACTTCGGCGAGCGAGATCATCAAGACGGTGTGAATGAGGAATCTAAGACGATACTCACGAAAAATGCAGCAGCGATAGAACAGTCACAGTTAAAAACAATTTGTTACTATTAACATTGAATTGAGAACCATTTTTTCGAAAGCGAAAATGGTGCTTATTTTACCGTGCATTGGAACTCCAAACAGTTGCTTATATTCTTGTCCAATAAAACAAAAAAAAAATAAAAAAAACTAATTCCCAATTTTTCGCAATAATGTCAACAATATGGAAGGAGTTTTAAAATCTGGGAGTATAAAAGTATTGCCACTAATACAGACTAATTGGACACAAACAAATTATCCAGCTGAGAACTACAAAACTTTGGAGCAAGGGATCAGAAGGTTGACTGCATATATCAAAATCCCAATTCAAGTTTATTGAGCAAATATTTCTCTGGGTGGTTAGCGCCCTGATAAATGTTTGCTATTTTGTCAGTATGCGTTTCGGAATTTGCTAACAATCACGTGAAAATAGCAAATTCCGAAACGTGTTCAGACAAAATACCACATGTTCATTTAACTGGACGACAAAATCAAACAATGTATCCAAAAGTAATCAATTTCTATAAATAAATAGAAATAAAGTAGAATGCTAACTATAAGAATGCCGAAGGAAGTACGGAAGCTAGGGAAAACAAAAAAGAAATCAAAAGGCATTCATAGAATGGAATGGAAGAAAAATAAAAGAAATACTGTGAAAAATAAAGAGAACCAATGTTAAATAACAAAGGCCAACAAAAAAAATATTTGTAAAAACTTTTTAAACCAATACATCTAAATCTTATGTATTTTTGGGCGCTGAAAGTGCATCTGATATCAGCTTTTTTTGTATCACCCACAGTTCGCCCACAATATGACATCGATTATATTTCAGTTGACACATAAAAAATAAAAACTCAAACCGTACTTTTATTTGATTAGGTTACCATTTTTACTAATGATAACATATTTTACTTCAATACGAATATTTTAAGTACTTATCGTTTGTATTTCCTTTCCCTTTTCTCTGTGAAGCTTCTTGTATGCTATTTCTCCGATGTGATGGATTTTGTTGTCCTTGCTGTCCTTGGTAGCATTTCTCCATCTCCTTTATGTCCTGATGGAAAAGTGGTCTTTAAGGCTCATCAGACAACCCAGATTTTTGAAGTTGTCTATCACATTAGCTACGATAATTTTATAGTTAGGGTCTTCCACATTGCCCAAAAAGTTAGTCACGACTGCTGTAAATAATATCCATGCCTCCTTTTCCTTTGTAATCATCTCTGCTTCAAAATTGGAATCGAACATTATTTTACGAATATCAGGTCTAACGAAAACCCCTTCTTTTAGTTTGGTTTCTGATAAATGAGGAAATCTTTTACACAAATATTTAAAACATTCGCCATCTTTAGGCAAGGCTTTTACTAATTGTTTCATTAAGCCTAACTTGATGTATAGTGGTGGTAGAAGAATTTTTTTTGGGTCTACTAAAGTTTTATGTTTTTCTTACGGGACATTGTTTTTGGGACCAATGTTGATTCCTTGCTCTGCTGTCCCACTCACATATAAAACATGCAAACTTTGCAAATTCTTTTTGTTAACCAAAGATCATGGAGATATCTTTTAAATCTCCACATAGCATCCAATCGTGAGCTGGATAGTTAATTCTCTGTAAAATCATGTTAAGATTTTCTTAAGTTTCCTTCATATGGACTGAATGTGCAACAGGCAGTGAAACATAAGTATTTCCGTCGTGGAACAGAGCACCTTTTAAACTAGTTTTTGATAAGTGTATAGAAAAAAATTCGTTCATTAGACGACCAATATCAAGGCAGTAAACCAAATCCTCTTCCTGCTTGAAAAATTGAATAAACTGTTGATTTCTTGTCCTATAATGGTAAATAGATGTTCCAGATTCCAATACATGTTTTCCTTTCAGCCTAAAATCAAGCAATTCTGATTTTTCCGTAGTCAAACTGTGATTTTAAATTTTCTGGAGAATATTGAAATTCATCATCACCCTGTTGACTTTCATTAAATTCGGGACTTTACTGTAAAACGTCAACAATAGACTGAAGTGGCTCTCAGTCTAGCCTATTTTGTCTCTTTCTTATTTTTGGAGTTATATCCAGAAACATTGACGCTGTAAAAATAATAATTATTTGAATGATTTTTTGCTCTCTCCATACCATAGGTACTACAAATCTAAAAGCTTTCTTTTCTTTCTTATACCATTTCTTAAAATCGTCGACACAAACATAACATACTTCATAAGGAGCCCAACATTTCTCTTGATTACCAATTAACTACACCGAAATATGCAAAGTATATTTTTTTACAAAGTCAGTAATGTTCCTTTGATATTTTTAAACCACAAACTCACCACACATATAACAAAACGTGTTAGGAGAGTTTTTACAATCACGATTAGCCCTACTTAGACTATGCTATTTATCAGAACTGCCAACCTAGTAACATTTGATTTTACTACCAACCTTATAACATTCTTATCTTATTGCCAACCTAATAACGTTTGAATGGTAAAAAATAAACTTCACATTTTGAATATTAAAATGTGAACAATTGTTGGAATTTTTTTAATATTCTTTAATATTAGAAAACATAGCAATTCGGTAAAATTATTAAAAAAGCTGTTTCATCGTTGGCTTGTGTAATGAAATAAAGTTTCAAAGAGAACTTGAAACGTATAAGGTATTTTGTTTAAGAAAAATCAAATATTTTCTACAATAAACTGTTTTATACTATAGTTTTAAAGCTGTATTAGACATCAAGGGGCATTACTATATTGGGTCGTCTTATTTTTGCTTACGTATGTTTGTATTTGGTGGTCATATTCCTCTTAATTGACACAGAACATAAATTACGATAAAATTGAATAAAAAGGAATGATACTATACCACATAGAGGCACAAATATTCTTAAAGGTAATTGTCATAATTTTATTGTGAAATTATTGAAACTAATGGAATTAGTAAAACTAAATCTCAGTTCTTTAGAACATTGAATAGAATACGAACGTTTATTTTGTTGATTTCAGGTCCAAAACTAGTTTACAATTATGATGTAGAAGAGCACAGATGTTGATTAATTTATAATCTCTGTTTGTGTATCCTGGATACTATTGTCACCAGGGCATGTTAGCTGAGACATAAATCACATTATCATGTCAGCTGGTGTACGCATTGTGATGGTCAACCATGAAAATTTAAGTCGACTAATAATAGACACATGTTTTCGTAGTTCTGTTCAAAATATAAGTGACATTATCCTAAAAACCTAGATTTCGAAGGCAGCTATATTCTCTCGATGAAATAGATTGCGAATCCAAGTTTCTGCGACGCAGGCAGCAATTGGAAAACTAAGCTAGCCGCTAATTTAAGTTTGGTACTTCGCAAATGAGGATTGGGAACTTCCTGCAATCGCGAATATGATTTTTAGGTCAGCCCCCGATTTTCCGTTACTGGTTATGCTAAGCCAAACTTCACGCAACCGATAAGGGTTTCGAAATCCCCTATGTTATTATATTTTTCATTTATTTTTTCAAACCGTGCCATATTTGTGTATTCTTTTGGCTATATTATATTAGATTGTTAGGAAAGTAATTTCGTCTTTTTCTAATTCTTCTTTTACTTCTTTTTGTGTCTCATGAAATGTGAAGAATCAAAAACAGCATTTTTGGCACACTTTACTTTTTTTATTATAAACTACGCCGTTTAAGCGAGAAAAGAATTAGTCAATGTGCATAGACAAGATGCATTAACAGAATGCCAGTGCCAAAACTAGTGTGCAATTTTTTGCAAAAATTTGCAAAATTTTTTGGAAGCTCTTTTCAAAATTTTTGGGAGAATACCACAATCAATTCTAAAGTGTACTGTCATCAACTGGACAAATTGCATGATTTTTTGCAAACTGGCTTGCAAAATTTTTTGCCAAGGTATGCAAATTGTTTTGCAAGTTTTCAAAATTTTTAAGAGCTCAATTGCTTGTTGCAAAGCTCAATTGCAAAACATTTACTTCAAATGAAGCCGTCAAAAATGACTTAAATCCGTTTTTTGCCAGTAAGGATCAGAAGTTTTATGAGTGTGGAGTCATGCTGCTGTCAGAAAGATGGCAAAAGGTGTTGGACCAAAGTGGAGAATATGTAATTACATAAAATATTTATACTCTCTAAGAAAAATGCTTTTCATTTTTTCGAACAACCTAATATGTTTCTCCTTTTTCTCCGAAAAGTATTGTATATCAGTCATTTAAATCGTGATATATTTATATGTCACGAGTTATAAATATTATAAATATTTATATATTTATAATATTTTTTTTATGTCAACTTCATATAGAAACTAAGGCCATAGTTCACCACATTACTTAATCTTTTTTATGATTTCAGGTGTTAAAGAATTTATTATCGGTGTGTAAAAATTAATATCGAAAATGCGAAAACATTCTTGGGCACTTTTACTTTTAATTGCGTTAATTTTGCTCCATTTAGCTTAGTTATGACTTCATCGTTGTTATGGATACAATGTAATGCTTTTTTCTGAATATAGTATATGTTTTTGACTCTCCTTGAAGATCTGGTGGGAATGCTACATAATAAAATACCTTCCACGGTCCTATATTAAGTTCTGCAGTATTAGCTGATGGAAGAACAAGCACAAGCATGAAATAAAATTGTTTCAGGACCTGAAATATATTTCTAAAGCGACAACTAGTTTTCTACTTAACTTTTAATCTTAATTATGCCGTCATCGATGCTCTAAATATTACGAGGGTTGCCTTTTATGTTTCGGGATTTGGCAACCCTGGTGTTGCAATCTGGCAACTGACAGCTCTATCGTAAAGTTAGACGTTTTTGAGGTTATACTTACTCAGAACGTTTTGACATACGAGC
>JAWQRM010000392.1:0-23279 GCA_033557675.1 Coptodactyla brooksi
CCTCGCCTTCTGCCTTGCTGGAATCGCCGCTGGTGTCGTTACGGAGCTCGACGATGCCGTCGTCGTCCGAGGCGCCTTGCCGGTCGCGTGTTCCGACGTAATCGGAATCTTCCCTATCATGTCCGTTACGACCGGATCGGGCCATTCGTATTCCTCGCTGTCGTCGACGTAGGCGTTCTCTTCGCTGTAATTGCCGTTGCTCTCGTGCCCCGTCGGCGGCACAAACTTGGCGATCGTCTGGGCGCCGACTATCGGGATGCGAATTGTGTGATTGGCGTGGACGGCCGTACCCGGCGACGTTAATTTCGTGGGCGCGGTCGCGTTGTCCCTCGACAATTCCGTCGTTACTGCAGTTTTCGTGATCACCGGTATGTTTACGGTTGTTTTATGAGTAGCTGACGCTATCGTTGTACCGTCTGCAGCGCTGTTAGTTGTTAGCGTATTCGGAGGCGGTTCCGATGTTTTCGCGCTAGTTGACCTGGTCATTTTCGCCGTCGTAAGAACCGTGGTTCGGCTGGTGGTCGCCCTCCCCTTATTACCCGTTATCCATTTCAAACTGAATCTCTTGCTGATCGCGTTGGTCGGGACCTCGACTTCCGTGGTCGTCTTAACCGTTATGTTGTCGGCGACGTCCTCGGCCTGGACTTCCACGCCCTTCGCGACGGTGATGTCCTCGTTTCCGGTCTCGTTGCGGGCTTGCGCCGGCTTTCTCTTTGACGGCTTGGCGTCGCGCGCGGCGCAGGGGATCGAGGTCCTCCTGAACCTCCCTCTGATCGCTTCTCCTACGTTTAACGACGGTACGTCTTTCCGACCTCCTTTTAGGGAAGCGTCGCTGTGGGCGGCCCCTTTAGATGGCGGGGGCGATTTGTGGTTCGCGGGTTCGAACTTTCGCACTGCACCACCGGCAGTATACGTCACGCTGCTTATGGTCCCTCCGTGTAGGGGCGTCGTTAGCGGTTTCATCATACTGATCGCCTTGTCTAAGGCTTTCATGTTAATTGGCCCGACTGTCGACGTCGACGGTGGCGTCACCGGCTCTTTTATCATTTGAGTGGTTGCTTTGGGTTTAATCATCTGCGACTTCGACCGATGCTTCAGTTTTGTCTGCGAGTTGTTGCTATCGGTGGCGTACGGTTGTGGCCTCGTTAATCCTTTATTGTTCCTGTTCATCGCAGTGTACACTTTGGCCACGGACGGTGATTTTGTCATCCCCGGTTGGTTATTACGATTATTCACGCCCATTTGCGGTTGTTTCGGTCTCACCCCGGCTCGATGTCGATGCGCGTATGGGGCATGTTGAGTCTTTTTCATACCGCGTCCGCAATTTGAGTCAGATTTCTTAATAAATTTGTTTAATGGCGTCTTCGCGTCCGGCTTCTTCGCAAACAGTTTTATGGGTAATGTGTCAATTTTCGGTTTACCCATGACGTCGAAATCGTTACCTAACTGGACGTAGTCCTCGTCCGAATCACCGAAAGTTTTCGCCCCTTGTTCGACGGCACTGGCGGCCTTATCCCCGAAAGCGGGAACGGTTTCGGCCAGGTTGAATGGCCTCGACGCTATCACCAAGTCCTGTCCGACATCGTTCGCCGGTTTTTGCTCAATATTGAATAGGTTGGCGTCCTCGTACACGGACACCGTGTTCTGCTGCGCTTCCGAAGCCTTCACCACGTCGTCCACTTTCGGCTTCTTGCGTGCCGATTTCCTCCGAACAAATGAATATATGCTCTTCTTCGACGTGCTGTGGTATGCCCTCTCGTAATCGGGATTAGGCGTCATCGGGTCGAGCGGTCTCGACGATATCACTATTTCGTGAACGCTGTGCGGGGGGTTCTTCTCTATTACGAAGAGATTCGCATCTTCTGATGAAGCCACGGTGCTCTTCCGACTTGCTTCTTCGCCGATGGGGACGTATTGCAGCATCTGCTCTTCGGGGTGTTGCTCAAGGAACAAGCTCTTCTTGGCGGTTGGATGCGGAGCCGGGATTGTTGCAAAGTCGTCGTCCTTTTCGATCGGATATTCCATCGCGTTTTCACAGTTTACGTACTGAACGGATGGGCAGCCAACAGTGGATTCGAAGGGTTTTCCCATTATTTGCAGATCCGAATCGAGGAAGTCCGGCGGCTTGCACGTTCTAATGGTGTTCTCGTCCGAGAAGTACTTGCTGTCGAACGCAGACACCGGCTCCTTTTCCTCAATGACGATCGGTTTTGCAAACACCTCCTGATCCGTACTCACCGGCAGCTTCTCTTCGATAGAAAACAGGGATGAATCTTCGTTCACGTGCCCTGACGGATCGAAATCTGGTACGGTCGTTTCGTCCGTGGACGTCGTGGCGTTCTCGTCTGTTCGTAAAGTTCTCGTTCGTAAACCGTATAACTGTTTGTAATATCTGTCCATGTTACGGGAGTTATCAGCATTCCTCACTTCCGTGTATTCGTAAGCCGCTGAAGACCGTTTTCCTTTTGGCATGAGGGTTTCGTAGAGACATTGCGTGGGCGTCATCGGGGCGTTAGAGAATCCCTCGCTGTGTTGAAGCATGGCTAACCAATAAGTGTAATTTTCGGTTGTCGTTATATTACCGATAGAGTTTGCAAGCTTACGGGCCCCCATGACGGTTTTATGATTATTTCTCGAATGGGCGGTCGTTGTTTTATCGATTTCGTCATTACATTCTTCCCTGTCAAGCTCACCTAACATTTCCTTATACTTGACCGATACGTTCATATCGGATTTGATTGGTTTGGTCGGCTTTTCACTCATCATCCCGTTGGTGTTGTTGCGAAGCTCGCTGTCTTCTTGCCTGGCGAAAAGAGGCTGTTCACTATCCTTGATGTTCGCGACGTCGTCCCCTCTCAAATTTGACGGCAGTTCTTCATCAATAATGGCTCCGGTGGGGGTCATCCTATGGTCACCCAGCGGAACGAAGAAAGATTTACTGTACTTTAGGCCGGTTCTGTTTGAATATTTTACGTCGGGCGATTCCAGCATTTTTTGTTGGTTATTGGTATACGCTTTCATTAGTTCCGGTTCGTCGTCTTGGGCAGATGAATTACTGGTCTCTAATTGAGTTACGGATATTACGTCCGTTGGTTCTGTAATGGAGGTACCGCTAGTGGGTTCGCTGTCGACGTCAACGTCACCTGGAAGGTTTTCGTCGTCGGAGGCCAATGTCAAATCCGAGGCGTTCGTCGTTTGCTTCCTGTACGTATCAATCGACCCGCTAGGTTGCGCATTCATGGTATCGGTTGTCGATTTTGTTATGTCGTCAACGTAGTCTTCTAGAACATCAGCTGTTGGCATCATGGGGTGTTTTTTCTTCTCGCTGATGATGTACATATGGTCAGCTGGCGGGGATTTGTGGGATTGCGAAGTCGCCGTTTCCTCTTCAAGCTGTTCATGCCCTTGTGTTCCTTTTAAAGCGGCGGTCGTTTCTTTCGTCACCGTTGCGGCCGTTGTCGACTGTGATGTTGTGCTCTGTGTAGTCGATTCCGACGTTGTGCTTGCGTCGGTAGTGTCTGTTGTATCAGCTGGAGCAATAGTTTCCAGAGGATTCACGTCTGTTTCGGTAGGTGCCGTCGGTTTCTGTAGGTAAGTCAACGACTCCTTTTCTTCGTCGTCTGTTACAAGATCATCCGCAGAGTCACTGTTGGTATCTTGTCCTTCTTCTTGTTGTTCGGTATAATTTTGACTCTGAGTAGTTGTATCTGTGGTCGATGAGTCGGAAGTCTCTTGCGTTGAATTTGTTGATGAATCGTCAGCGCTTGTAGTTGGAGTTTCCGTACTTGTCGAGTTGTCCGCATTAGTTGTCGATTCATCACCATCGGCAATTGCTTCTTTTTCGTTACCGTCGTCCGCGGTCGCAGCTACTTCGTCGCCGTTAGAAGGTTCTCCATCTAATAGGATAGAGGCGATCAAGGCCTGCGGTGTGGAGTATATCACGGGGTTGTAGTAATCGTCAAAGCTTTCGGGCTTAGGGGGTTTTAATGGCACTTCCGGAGATATGGATATCATCTGTTCGCCGGTTTTTCTCGTCAGATAATCTTTTACAGGCAGACGCATTTCCTCTTTGATCCGCTGCATCGCGTTTGGAGTAGATATTTTTACGCATGTCCTATCCGTCTCAGTAGTATTTGCCACTGTTGTTGATAGCGGGATTACAGCATAAGACGGTATCGTTTTAGTTGTTAAAGCCGCAGCTTTACTTTTATGCGAAGAGGCTGAATTGTATTTTGGGGAAATGTCGGTCATCGTTTCTGATCCAATCGTAGGCCGTTTCTCGTTCTTTTGATTACGGGAGTTTTTCATTATAAGACCCGTCATTTTTTCTGCGGAACCAACGCGTAACTTCGATTTCGGCGGTTTGGTGGTTGCGCGTTGTGCGGCTTTTTCCTCCTCTTCCAGTTCCTTGATCAAATTGGACTCTATCGGAGCGGCTACGACGTAATCGGGGGCCTCGTCCGTCAGTGCGCCTTTTACTTTTGGAGGAAACATTGGCTTGTTCGCCGCAGCGTACGAGATGAGTTTCTCTTCCGTCGCCTTCGTACCAACTGACGCCATACGTAACGGAAACGTCTGATCCGGACGCTTTGACGACGTCTTAAACGCGGTCGGCGATGCGATGTTTGCGGCCACTTTGGCCTTATTCGGTTTTGAAACTAATTTCTCTCCGGGACTCTTTCCCGAATTTGCGTTAGACTTCGTCGTCACGATCGGGGACGCCCCCTTTCGCGTGGTCGTATCTCTTTTCGCACCGCTCCATGCTATTTCGTCCATGCGTAATCCGGTATGGCTTACTTCCGTTAGCATTTCGGAATCCTTTTCCTCTTCGCCGTTTTCTTCGGTTGTCGTGGCCGGGGACGGGGGTCTATATAGGCCCTTGTTGAATTTCTCCTCTTTGCTTTCGGTCGGCATGTCAATTTGCCATGAGATTTCGTCGTCTTCCGCCGACCTTACGCTGGATGGCGCTGGAGTTGCATCCGTGTGCTCTTGCTCCGGTATAGAGACGCGCTTGAATTTTCGAGACCGATGTTCCGTCGCCTCCATGTCTTCATCTTCGCTATCCACATTTTCTCTGACAAGGTCGTCTTCCAGACCGAGCGTCAACTTGATCCGATCGTACGAATGCATGGTCGGGAAGAGATAGTTATACTCGGTGTACGCTTCGACCAGGGGTTGGCTGGACCACGACGGCATCGGACTCACGTACATATTACCGTCGTTTGCGCTTTTCCGCCTTCCGGTAACCTCTTCGTAGTCATTAAATGGATCTTTAACGTCGTCCTGTGCGTTGAAGGCAACGCAAGGCAGGCTATTCTCGTCCGTGTCGTTTAGAACGGTAAGAGTCATGGATTTCTTTGGTGGGCCGCACGCCACGTCTGCGGAAAAACTTTCGTTTGATACCGCTAACAGAGGAATGTTGCACGCCACCATCCCCCCGTTATCGCCCGCATTAGGTAGGTGATCGACGGTGGTCAGTTCCACGGATATTCCCGCCCCTAACCCGCCGTCGAGGTTCGGTATGTCTATGTGCTTCGCTATCGTGACGTTCTCTGGCGCTCTAGAGCCGTCGCCCTCGAACAATTTAGCTAACTCCGTTACGTTGGGGACGCCGACCATTACGTCGGCTTGCAGCCCTTCCCCGTTGAGGTGTACGTGCGTGATGTTTGACAGTTCCATGTCGGGGCAGATCGGTAAGGTGAACTCATCCGTACAGGTAGTTTCGTCTGCGCAAATGTCGGCCTCGCTCGGTACTTCCGCCTTGTGATTGACCACGTAATCTTTCAAGACTTTGTACGGGAACTCGGTGCAGTTCGCCATTTCGCATAGCTCTTGCTCTGTGGCCGGAGTAATTTTCAGAGCGTCCTTGAGAACCTCGTACGGAACGTGCACGCCCTTCTGCGGCGACGTGCTCGACGTGTCGCATTCGCTTTCTGTATCTTCGGTATTTACGGCGTCGGTTTTTCTATCGTCCGCGCAAGTATTCGAGTTCGGGATGCAGATAAAGTCGCAGCACGTTGTTACCGTCGTAGGTACCGCTGTGGATGGCGCGCCATGCACGGCGGCATTAAAGCTGCTCGGTTGACAATCAATGTCCGGCTGCGAGGAGAACGTCGTGGATATAGTTGAGTCGACCGTTGAGGATTCGCGCGGAAGGGTTAAATAATTATCATCCTCGCCATCGCCCGCAGGTCGGTACCTGATTTGGCCGTGCATCACCCTCGGGCCCTGGAGTACTGCGAACGGCCCGCTTTGCAAGGGAAATGCGGGAGCAGTCCCGTACCTAGCGGCGGCGCTATCGGTGGTGGTCGTGGTCGGGAGGGTTTGCGCGGTCGTCGTGTCTGTACAAATCTCCGTTGTTTCGGTGGTAGGTTCTGTGGTCGTGCTCGTAAGGCACGTCGTCTTTGTACTCTTGTCCAGGGGCGTTATACAAGCCAGCGCTTCCAGAATGGTCCCCAAACGGGACATCTTGTCCGCTAGCGTGTTTACCGAAGGTTCTTGTGTCATCGTCATCTGCGATAAGTCTACGGTCATGGACCCGATTGGCGACGGACTTCCCGGTGGCGGAAGATCGAATATCGGACGTTGCGTCGGTTTGACCGTGTGCACTTTCCACGGTTTCCTCGATGTCTGCTCGGATTTTTGCTTAAGAGCATACTCGTCGTATAAATACTCTAAATTGGAATATTTACCGGCGTCGCTATCTAGCACGCGGCCAATCGTTTGCTCCGTACGCTGCGTAGTAGTACTCGTCTTCTCTGTGCTTTTTTCCGATGTGACTGTTTTCGCACCTCCATCTATGTGATGTACTCGTCCCGGCACCGCCGAATTTGCGTGTGCTCCGAGCGGTCGATGTGGACGACCCTGCTTAGCCTTCGAGTGCTTCATCGCTTTGGTATTTATTTTAGCGATTTTATCGGCGCGGTGGGTACTGTCTTCGTCAGGTATCGTTTTGCCGGTCGTCTTATCGGCGTGAGGCGCACCTCCGTAATTGCTGTAAACCGGGGTGCCCACCTCGGTCACGTACTGAAACTCCAGGTTCGAGAACTTGTTCTTCTTCCTGTCGTCCGCGAACAGTGCGTCGTCAGCCTCTGACGCCTTGCCACCTTCTGGACGGTACACTGGCGTCGAGGCATAGGTGGGCGTCTTAAACTTCAAACCGGCCGTGTTGCTGGGAGCGTGCAACGTGTAGTCCTCTTCGTCGTCAACGTCCCACACGGTGTAGTATTCGTGTGATTTCGGATTTTGGAGTTCTTCGTCGCGTTCCGTGGTAGTGGTAGGTATTGTTGTCGATTTAACGCGTTCCGTAATACGTTGCAGTTTATTCCTTTGCTTGGAGTATGTCGCCGCTGCGTTGCCCTTGGCGTACTCTTGCGTGGCGTCTTGCGCTTCGATAATAGAATAACCCGGGCGGCGTCCTTTGGCCTGACACGCCTCGTCCCGTTCTGGCGAGCCAGCTTCCACCGGCTTTTTGAACTTCCCTTTATGTTTCTTCTTACTCGCCTGCAGGCCATGGGCGGCATGATCGCTCGTGCCCCCGTCCGTCGCTATCTTCGCCGGATTCTTTTGCTTCATGTGCTTTACGACGTCGTCGGTGCCCGTGATCGTGGGCGGAACTGTTTCGTCGGCAAAAGTGCTGTCGTCGGCCTGTAAGGTGCCGATCGTCGACTCGATCACGATCGGCGAAACGGGGGTGGTCGTTTCGTCGTCGCAAATGTCCTCTTGAGTAGTGTCGTGCTCCGCCTTGGCCGCGATCGTCTCGTCGACCGGCCCAGTTTCCACTTCGTCGGTGATCGGCGTTTCGATTGTCGGCACTGCCGATACCAGAATTGCGCCGGTATCTGCGGCGTCCTCGTCCTGATTCTCGTTCGCCATCTTCTTATAGTCGAGCGTGCGGAACTTCGCCTCCTTGTCGTCTCTGTCCTCTTCCAAGTTGGGATCGAGATCGTGGTGGACGAGCAGATTAAAGTGGGACCTAGTTGGCATTTCCTCGTCCTCGTCCTCGGCGAAGGAGGCGTACGTTTGCAACGATCTGGCGACCGTTTGGGAGGACGAACAAAGGCACGATGTTTCCGTCGTCTTCTCCGGACGACACAAGTGCAGACCATCCGTGGCCGGACCTTCGCTGGCGTCGAAACGCGTGGTCGGAGCGTCTTCGACGGTTCTAACGACTGTGTAGTTGCTTTTGGTCGTAGCTACGAAAGGGGATATGCAATCGTCATCCGTCTGCGTCGTCGTCGTTGTCCCGGTGACCGCGTCCGACGCACACGGGTCTTCCGTCGAGGAGCTCGTAGTGGACAATATCGTCGTTGCATTTTCCGTACGTTCTATTATGTTCTCGGACAATTTCCTATCTCCTTTCGCCGCCGCCCCCGGCTGTAGTAGAACGAGCTTTTCTTCCTCCTCTTCTTCCTTTTTCAACGGTATAGGGCCAGTTCGTGAAGTCGCATCTGTCGGTAAGACGCATTCTGTTGTCACCTCGAGATTAGTATCTCCTTTCGCCGCCGCCCCTGACTGCGACAGAGCGGGCTTTTCTTTTTCTTCGTCCTCCGTTTCCAACGGTATAGGGCTAGTTCGTGGCGTCGCATCTGTCGGTAAGACGCATTCTGTTGTCACCTCAGGATCAGGGGCGGTTTCAGAAGGTTCCTCGCATTCCTCCTCCGTGGAAGTGGTGGAGTTTACTAGTGGAAGTGGTGACGTGTCTGTAAATGGTTCGCAAGTCGTGGTAGATTCTGTACGGTGTGTTTTGGTGTCGGTTGTAGACCCTTGGATGAATGGCTCTTCGGTGTCGGTAGAACTGTACGTGCTATTTTCCGATGAGTAGATCATGTGTACCGTAAGGTCAATTCCAGGCAACTCCGTGGCCTTTGAGTTATCTTTGCTAGGGGGCGTTTTAACTCTTATGGTGACGCGTTCCCTTACTGGCCCCGTGATAGTTGCATTCGTTTTTCGTTCCTCGCTCACATTCTCGCTTGTGGTTTCACATTCTTCTGTGGTCGTCGTCTTTCCTTTGGTCGTATTTTCCTCTGTAGATACCGTGCTATTCTCGGAAGTGGTTAGCCCTTGCCAATCAACCTCCATGCATGACATATCAATATTTTCCAACGTCGTGTCGGAGTCGTTGCCAAGCGTTGTGATGCACTCTAGGTCTTTCGGTTTAGGTGTCGTTGCCGGATGTGTTGCGTACAGTGTCGCCAGTTTCTGCGCGAGAGTAGATGATAAGAGGGTCATTAGATCCTGCGCGAACGTGTCCAACTCTTCCTCCGTTGGCTTATATCTTTGCGTCGTGTTCTCCGTTTCGTCTAAACATTCCGTGGTATCGGTGTACGTCGGCGTTATGTCATCGGTATGGGTCTTTCCTTCCTTCTTGCCTCCCAGTGCGGGCGCCGCCGGTCGTATGGTCGCCGTGGTCTCGGTTTCTTCTTCTTCCATCTCTAGACATTCGGTTGGAGTTTCGATGTCGCCGTGATCGGTCACCGACGACAGGGTCATGTTTAGGATCAACTGTTCGATTCGCGACTTCAAGGCTTCGCTGACCGCTTGCTTCCATTTCGGCATGTCATCCTCATCGCAATTCTCCTCCTCTGCACTTTGCGTCACTTTTATTTCCGGTTCCAGTTTTCTCGATACCCCTTCTGCATTGTGATCGTCTTCCTCGTTTGTAAACACCCTATTCGACTTCGTACGCATTTCCGCCGGTTGTACCGTGTATTTTCCTATTGGTTCGGTCATATTCTGGACGAGCTTCTTTGTGCCAGTTACTTTCTTCGGGAAAATTTCGGTTACGTATTCAGTTGGTACAACGTAAACTTTCGGATGGTTGCTGCTGACCTCTGGTTGTTCGAATAAAAGCTGATAAGTCGGTTCTCCCCCTGCGCTAGTGGTACTCTCAAGTTCAAGTTCTGTCGTACTTTTCCTATGCTGCTCGTGTAGGAGCTTGTCCGCCAAGCCTTTAAGCTTCTCAAGTAAAATATTTCCCCGTCCACAACTCTTCGTGGTACTGCGCGCGGTCGCGGTTTTTCGTGGGTTTTCGAACGAGTGTTCGGGTGTTTTACCCGATCTTCTCTCTTCATCCGTGTACATGTATTTCGTTTGGTAGGTGCACGTGGTGTCATCGTCGCGCGCCGATCCCGCCTCCTCCGTAGAATATTCTCTCGTATTCGAGGCCGCTTCCGCGCGAATGCCGTCATCATCTTCGTCTTCTTCTTCCTCGCTGAGCTGTACCTTGCTGGTCGGGCCGTTATCCGGTTCCGGCTTCTTTTCTATCGAGTCGAAGAGAGGCTCCTCCGGGTAGTCGAGCGTCGATTCCGCCCCCTTTCTATGTTGGGGCCCGGCTATCGTCGTGGCGTTCGCGTAACCTCCGCCAATACAACAAGTGGTACGTCCCGGTCTGATGGTGCTCGCGCGGAAATCGGTGCTGGTGCGCTTTACGAATATATCTTCGGTCGCCAAAGTAGTATCGTCTTCCTCCTCGAATTCGTCGACCTGGTCCCTTTCGATTGACAGTTCGCCGGTGTGCGCACGTTCCGGATCGTAGTTCGACACCGACTCCATCAGGGACGAAAGCGAGGGACCGCTCGTAGCCACACCGACATCTTCATACTCGGTGGGGGATTTCAATGGTGGCGTCACGGTTTCATCTTGTACCGCAACCTTTTGTGCGGTCGAGTGTTTTTCCGCCCTGCCGTCACTGGCCGTTCTATTAGTTTGCGCCATATACTGCTTGTCCCCCTGGTTCTTTCCTGGCGGCTTATCGTCGAATGCGAGCGCGTCCGCAAACTCTTTCGACTCGTCACAGTTCCCCGCAGGTTCCTCCTCCGAATCGCACAGGCCGGTGACGTTCTCGAAAGGGGCGAGCGCCAGCTGGTTCATTGCGTTTCCGATGGCCATGGTGAATTGCTGTTCCGCGCGCTCCACGCTCGTTAAGAACTTCTTCGGCGGTATGTCGTCGCAGGTAGACGAACACGCCTGGGTCGTGGCAGCCCTCCCGGGCGTGGCGCGAGCCCCTTTCGTCACGGCTCCTTGCTTCGTCACGTACTGCTCATCAAACAATTCGGAATCGTCCTCGTCCTCCGGAAAGTACAGCAGGTTCCTGCTCTCTTGCGTCTGCTCGTTCGCGACGGGTTGCGAACTTCCGTCCCCCCTGCCCTTCATCAGTACGGTTTTGTAGTTTTCGTTTGAAGTCGTCACGCGCTTCTGAAACCCCTGGTGGTCCTCGGTATCGGTACGGCCGCCGATCAAGTACGGCGTGATCCTGGAAAACTCGCTCGGCGAATACGTCTCCGGGCTGTCGTCCGCCTCGTCCGGTCGGAGCGATTCGGCTCCGAGCGAGTTGCTCGGACGTTTCAGTTCGCCATTAGCCCCGTCTCTCATCAAGTTAAGTTTGAAAGGCGCGCGTTGAAGATTCGACGACCCCTTATACGCACGCTCTATGTATATGATCTTCTCGGAAACGTCTCGAACGGGCGCGTTCTTTCCGAGAGCCACCTCGGTACTGTACGCTTTGATGTTCTCGAGGGGCGTGTTGCCCTTGTCGTAGACACGCTCAATGACCAAGTACTTTTCCGACGCCGGGTTTCCCTTATCGGACGACGACTCCTGACCGCCTAATGGGCTCTCGACTTGATCGCCCGGACTGGCTTTGCCCTTTTCGAATATCCTCTCGATAAATACGTACTTTTCTGAAATGTCGTGGCGCTTGCTGAATTCATCGCCATCTAAGGTATACGAGGATCTTCTTTGTTCGATTTCTACCGTGGAAGCCTCCGGTTCTCTTCTTTCATCGCTCCCGGTGCCGATGTTTTCTTCTTCGGATATCCCCCTCAGAATGCTCTCTTGCTCATCCTCGTGCAAGTACACCGTGGTATGTTGCGATTCCTGAATTGAAGTCGTGCGTCGAGTCATAACATTTTCATCAATTTCTGGACTAGTACCAGAGATATGTTCTACTTTACCACTTGCACCTTCCTTTTCCTCCTCCTCGGCAGCTATCGTCGCTTCCTCCTCCGCGTTCTCCCCTTCTCCTTCATGATTCGTCGCGGGGTGTTCGGTCGAGGGGTGTTCCTCGTGGTCTTCTGCATGACCCGAATCGAAGCCTGTTACGACCTCTCCGTACGTCCCCGGCACAGTCGGAATTTCGTGGTGTTCCCAATGGAGTTTCGATTTGTCCGCTTCTTCGTGGCTCGTTACGTCCGTTTTCTCGTCTAGAGTCTCCGCTAAAGTTGAGCTTTCTGTTTGATCTTGCTCGGGACCTATCGCATGGTCTTCTTCGTGGCTCGTTGCGACCTCGTCTAATGTCCCCTCCAAAGATGATGTTTCGTCGTGTTCCTTATCGGTTATCGTTTCGTCCGACCCGTGGCTTGCCTCGAGGTATTCTTCGTGGCTCGTCGCTGCCCCCGTTAAAGTTGACGTTTCATCTTGTTCATTCGGAGTTTTTTTTTTGCCTGGTTCGTGACCTACCGCAAGTCGTTCTTCGTGACTCGTTACAGTCTCGTCCAGTTCGGTCGCGGGGGAAAACGAGCTTTCGCGGTCTTCCGCCTCAATATGCTCGTCGCCTGTCGCCTCCTGTTCTTCGTGGCTTGATGCGACCCTGTCAGGGGCTTCTGTTAGTGTTGAGCTTTCGTTGTCCGCGGGACCGGTTAAGGTGGTCCGACCTTTTGATTCCGATGTGCCTTTTCCGATCGCTGTGTCCGCTCCTTGTTCAGCTCCTTTCCCTTCGTCGCCTGCGAGCGTCGTTCCTAACTTTTCCTCACCATCGGGTTCGTGTTTTGGGCTCGCTTCTACCTGCCCGATGTCGAAATTATCTTCGCCGGGCGTACCGGGAACGTGTGTCGTATTCAATTTCACGTTCATGGTTTCCTCCCCTTCTGGCTGCGTTATGTTTTCCTTCTCTTCGAGGGGTGTCGTTGCGTTCATCCTCTCCGGAAGCACCTCGGTGTCTGGAGGGTGTGGCTCCGTCGTATCCAGTTTCCTTTGAGTAGCGTCCGGCTCTGTCCCGAGCGACGGAATCTCCGCAGTGCTATTCTCCGTTGGGGCAGTCGCCCGCGTTCCTTTCGTACTCAATTGTTCGGAGGTTTGCTCATCTTCGACGGCCTCGTCGTGTTCAGCCCGTTCTTCCGTGCTACTCTCCATTCCGGCCGGTTCCGCCGCGCCTGAAGGGACCGCTGGCTTCGCAATTTCGTGTTCGCTTTCGGTTACATCGTGTGAAGACGCGGCATATTCACTTTGTTCTTCTTCTTCTTGTTCACTGAGCGTTCCCATTGTCGTTTCGCGCTCTTCCAGTGAAGTCAGCGACCCGTGGTCCTCTTCCAGTTCGGTTTGAGTACTATACTCTTCGCCCTCTGAATACGTGGCCTCGTAATCGTATTTTCCGGCTTCTTCGGTTTGTTGCGTATCCGACGGCGAGTACTGTCCACGTTCGGCGAATATTGTAGTCGATCGGTACTCTTTTCTAGTATGCGTTTCCGCCTCGGCGGCTTGCCCGAGATACGTCGTCGATTCTTCGTGACCTTCGGAGATGTGTGCAACTTCGGAATGCGTACGCGGATGCGTAGGTTTCGTGACCCCGCTGCTTCCCTCCTCCTGCGGCTGTTCCGTCACCGTTTGCACTATTCCGGCATGTCCACTGCTTTCCTCGTACCGCCCTTCCGGCACGTTCTTGCGCATTTCCGTTGTGACGTCATCCTGCGAATAGGCACCGTGCGCTTCTTCTTCGATACCCACCCTACCATCGAGAGATGTACCTTCGTGCAATTCCGCTGGTCCGGTCGTGGTTCTGTGAAGTGCGGCCTCTTCCGTCGAATAAGCACCTTCCTCCATAGAATGTGTTGCTGCAGATAAATCTCCGATTTCAACTCCACCACCTGGAGATGTGCCTTCGTCTAATTCCGCTGGTGCGGTTGTGGTTCTGTGCGCTGCTATATTTGCCGTCGGCGCTGCTTCCACTTCGTGATGTTCACCTTCTTCCGTTGAATGCGTTACTGCAGATAAATCTTCGATTTCCACTCCAGTATCTGGAGATGTGCCTTCGTGTAATTCCTCTGGTGTGGTTGTGGATCTGTGAGGGGCGATCTGCGACGTAGGCGCTTCTTCCGCTTTGTAATGTTCACCTTCTTCCGTCAGTTGAGGGACTTCCTCCGTAGAATATGTTACTGGCGGCACGACGTCTTCGATTTCGACTTCACTGCCTGGGGATATACCTTCGTGAAATTCTGTCGGCACGGTTGTGGTTCTGTGAGGTATAATCTGTGATGTTGACGCTTTTTCCGCTGCGCGATGTTCGCCTTCTTCAGCTGAATAAGGGACTTCTTCTATAGAATGCGTTGCTGCCGATATGGCACCTTTGATTCCCATTCCGCCATCTGGAGGAATGCCTTCGTGTAATTTCGTTGGTGCGGTTGTGGTTACGCGAGGTGCGATCTGTGTCGTCGGTGCTTTTTCCGCTTCGTGGTATTCGACTTCTTCCGTTGAATAAGGGACCTCTCCTCTGGCTTGTGTTACTACAGGTATTACTTTAACTGTGGTTCCACCCTCCTCTTTTGTCAACGGAGGTCGTTTGCTAAGGTCGCCGTGTCCTTTCTCGTAGTAGACTTCTGTAGGTTGCACTATTTCACTTTGCACGGTAGGTGACTCCTCACGTTCGTCCGATTCTGGCTTGTAAAGATAAGTTTGAGCCAATTCCGTTGTGGGATATTCCTCAGTTTCGCCCAATTTCTTGGACGTCGTCGCTCCGATGTAAGGGGTAGTTTTCGTGTAGCATATGCATTCAGTTTCGGCGGCGGGAGTTTCTGTAGGTCGGCCTAACGACAACGTCCTTCCTCCGTTGTTCATTCCCATGGAGTTTTCTTTCTCCTGCAGGTTATAGATAGGTTCGTTGCTCGTCTGATACTTAGCTTGCTCTGGTGCACCATCCGTTTGTCCCGCCATTTCCGTGGCTGATTGTGTCAATTTTTCGGTCGGTGATGTGTGCGCGTTGATGTGTTTGTCCTGCGTCATCTTCCACGGTACGTCCCAGTTGGGATCGCGATACCCGCCCGTGTCCGCTGCGTTCGTTCCTTGCGCTTTGACGATCGTTTGGTGCGTGTGGGGCTCTGTCGTTCCTACCCTTTCGGAGTGGTTCGCGAGTTCCGTTTCGCCGAGGAACAGGTCGGGCAGTTTGTTGATGACCTTTTCGCCGCCGCTGGTCGTGAATATCCCGACCTCGTGGTACGGCATTGTGACGACGGATATTGCGGGGGTGTTGGTGGTGGTAGGAATGGTGGTGGTCTTTTTGCTGAATAGTACTAATCTGGTGGACTTTGTCGATTTGGCCGTTGGTACGCGGGTGGACCCGTCTTCCTTCCTCGCGTACGATCCTACATCCGGCAACTTCTTTCTTGCCGCCATCGGCTCGACTTGATATCCGCGCGAAATGCTACTAGTGGTCGGTCCCGACATTAATTTGTACAAAGTGGCCAAATGGGCGCTCTTTAATTTTTGCGATTGCTTTTTGACATCTGACGCGGTACTGCCGAGGTTCAGTTGCACCTCTTCGGGAATCAGTTTAAAGGCCATCGGTTTCGTATTCGTAGCTTCCATTCTTGCCGTGGTAAAAGGCGTCCGCAGTGACGTTGTTCCGACGCGGTCCGGTTTCGGGTTCATGCCGCATTCGGATTTGTATTCGAAAACGTTAACCGATTTGTATTCGTTATTCGATACACCGTGGTGTTCTGCAGCGGGGCTCAGTTTGATCTCGTTGTATTCTTGCGCGCGCGGGGACGCGTTGACGTAACTTTTGGTACCGGCGGACGGTTTTCTTGTGTAGGTGTCCACCGTTGCGAAGCTACCTTTGGTATTGGGTGACTCCCCGTTCACGCGGTAGTCCGGGTAAGCGGCCGTTAGGGGTTCCGTAAACGTAACGCTCGGTCCCGCAGACGATTTTTGAGGAATGTCTGTACTGAACATACTCGCCGACTGCCTCATTAGTGACGACGGTGAATTCTCGTACATCAAATTCTGTACGTCGCTGTATGTTTCTGGGGTTGCAGTTTTCTTGGTCTCGCCGTAATAGTAAGGTGATGACGCTTGGCTAGATGTTCTCGCGTTGCAACCTGGGCCCGCGAACTTCACTACCGGCTCAAACGAGTGACCGAAAATCCCCGCCACTAAATGTGCGCCGGGTGTGGCTCTCGGGATATTTTCGTCGAAGGCGGCCTCGGTGTCGGGTTTGTCTATTTTTTCATAACCGAAATTTGTAATGATCGGCGTGTAGCTTTCGATGCCGTAAGGCTTCGCGTTGTCGTTGAACGCTGTCGTCGCGATTGTGGCGCGAATAGTGATTTCGGGCCTCTTACCCGCCGTGCTCCCCGATTCCCACCTGTAAAATTCGGGTTCGTGTGCCGATTCCTGCCTTTCGGTCACCCCGACCGTTTCTTGTCGGCTATCCGACGAGTCGTAGCTTCTCGTCGGATACTGGTGCTCGTATGCGGATTCTTCGGCTAGTTTTTCCTCCTCCTTGAGCATCTGCAGTACGTTCTTCTCTATTTCCGCTTCTGCATTCTGGGCAGTCGGAATTTGGAAGGCGGACAGGAGTACCTGGTACTCGTTGTGCTCTCCCTCGGTGGTCTCTGCGAATGGCAACAGGAAGTCGCTCATTTTCGGCGTGGCCCTTGCGATTGCGGGCTGTTGTTCGGGCGCGTTCTTGATTTGCACGAGCAACTTCACGGCTTCCTCCAGCGGCATACTCTGCAATTTTTTCCGTTCAACGGCGGCTTCTGGAGAAACGCGCGAAATTTCCTTCCCGGGGGACGAGATCTTACCGTCCTCGAGCATGCTCACAAATTCCTTCGACAGCGAACTTAGAACCTTCTGCTCGAGCGATTCCTCCGTTTCGGTGTTCCCTTCTGCGCGGTGTTTCGCCGAGATATTTTTCGTGTTAAATCGTGAACTGGCGTTGGACGTTACAACGTCAGTCGGCGAGTATAACTCCGAGCTCAAGCAATGTCCCAGGTCTTCGACGAGCTGCATATAATGTTTGGTTGAGAGCGACTGCGGACAATCTGTAGACATTAGTAGGCTGGTCAACTTCGACTGCGCTTCGGGTATAACGTCGCGCGTTTCCATCGCATCTACCTCGCTTTGCTTGTTATCGGGATGTTTGTCGGTGCGGTGTGGCTTGAAGGTGCGTTTCTTACTCATCTCCTCCAGTTTAGTTTGGACGTCGCAGATATCCACCTCCTCGGTGGGCGCCAGCATTTCTGCCAGCGCCAGCAGACTTTTGTCCATCGTACTGCTTACCCGATGCTGCGGCATTCTTAGTTTACATTTCGTCGAAGACGATTCCTTCTGTGTGGAGGTGAACGGTTTTAATCTACCGCGCTTGCCGCTACTCAATATTCGGCCCACGCTTTCGTCCGGGTTGGACGAGGGATCGGTCGGAGAAGTGCGCACGTGTTTCGGAGTCGTAACGTCCCCGTCGTTATCTGCGCGCGCCGACGTCGTCGTCAGGTCGTGCTTATCTCCGTGCGAGGTCGTGGTATCGAGCGGTCGATAGCCGTCTAAATCGTCGAGGTCCACGACGTCCAGATCGGCGTCGATTTCGACGGGGCCGTTCGTCGACTCGCCGGATCCGGCGTTCGCGAACAAACTGAGCGGATTCGGGCTCTCCACGTCTCCCAGGTACAGGTCGGAGGTGAGGCCGCCACGTTGCGTCCAATCGGGATTGACGTAGTCCGCGATGATCATATCCGGAATGTTGCTCGGGTTGTGGTGCGCCTTGGTGGTCTTGCCCAGCTGGACTGCCGCGGGCGAGGTCAACAGATTGTGAGCCGATATGTCCGGCAGCTTGTACGCGACTTTCGGCTTTTCCGGCGGTGACGTGGCCGGCGCGGCGATCCCCCCCTGCGGAAACTTCGCGAAGTTGCTCAATTTGTCGAACGTGGCGGGCGGTTGCGCGCCGATACGTTCCGGTAACGTCACGGTGGCTAGAGTGGACGTGGAAGATGAAAATATGTGCAATAGGGCTTCTATTTTCGGTATAATATCTTTACCGTCGTCGATGCTTTTCTCGATGTCGATGGGAATTTTAACGTCCTTCGGCAGGGAGCTAAAGCGCGCTATACCCGATCGTTCGGGATACGGTTTCATTGCGTAAACGTTCGCAGTCGGGCTAAATTTCGGATAGACGGCACGTGTCGGTTCGATTTCCAAGTTGAGAACGGGGCCCGAGATGCCGGCGGACGGCGTAGTGGTGGGGTCTAGTGCGGCTTCTGATGGAAGAACATGATGTGTATTCATTTCCGATGCAGGAGCTATAACTACCGGTTGGCCTGTAACAACTACAGGAACCGTTTGTTGCGATGCGACAATGGGAACGACGGTAGCCGGCAATTCGTTAGTACCAAATGTTGGCGAAGGCTGCGAAGGCGCAATTGCCGATATTGATGGTGGAACCGTTACTGTAGTTGCTTCAGTACTAGTAGCGACCGAGTGAGTGCCGGTTGTGGGTGTGGTTGTAGCTCTTGTTGTATACGCGAATGGTGTCTCGGTGGCTGGTGGTGATGTGGCAACGGTTGTGGCGGGTAATGATGTGCTTGCTGCAGTCGTCGATAGTTCTGATGTCGCGAGAGTCGATGCGGACTCAACAGTTGCAGCCGATGTAACCGCTGCACCGGTCGACACTGAACTAACTACACTCGGACTTGAACTTTCTACTGAACTTATAGATGAAGGGTCTTTATTACTTGTTAATGCAGACACCGTGCTCGGAACCGTTGACCCAGAACTGGAAACTGCCAAAGTTGACAACTCCGTACTCGCTACTGAAGAACTTGTTTCCGATGAACTTGGAACGGAAGCGCTCGTTTCCTCGGTCCCGCCCCCCTTCTTCGACCAACTCTTTTTAAGAGCGCCTACACTCGGAACAGTAGGGGCCATCGCAGCAGCTGCGGTACCGTTCATTGAAAAGCATTCTCCCTCTTCGTCCTTCGGCACCGTCTTCTCCGAGTACATCGTTATAGTGTCCATTTTGCCGAATTCGTCCGATTCCGTCGTCGGCTCCGTATGGGCATAGTTTCTCATGCCTTTAAGTTTCACCTCGAGTCGGTCCGACTCCGATGGTATGGGATCCGCGGGCGCTTCCTCGCCGACAATCTTTTTCTGGGTTTCCTTGCGATTCGAGACGGCGGCCGCACTTTCCTCGCCACCGGAATTCTCTATCGGCGCGGGAAGCTTGTTGCTCTTCAAACTTGCCATGCCGAAATCTAACACATTTTGCTCGACGGCGGGGAAGGTGCGTTCGGGGGCGGTACCCTCTTGCTGTTTCGGCATCGAACCTGGTGTGGTGTATATCTCCGAAGGTACTAACGCAGGTAGCGTAGTCTTCAAGTTCACGCTGAGCTCCAAGTCGGTGGATTCTGCAGGCTTAAGGGCGTCGTGGGTGACTGGCATGTCGGCTAAGCATTGATCGGGCGGTGTGTACGTGTCGTTCTGCGCAGGCTGGCCAGTGCCGGCAGCTGTGGCAGCCGATGCGTTCGCTTGGACGTGGAACGTTGGGCTCGCCGACGTTGTGGTCGTCTCCTTCGCCAGGAGCACGTTTTCGTCGTGTATCACGTATTCCTCGTTGTCCTCGTCGGCCACGGTCGTTTGTTTCACCACGTGCTCCTCGATTTCCGCCGTTTCCTCCTCGTTTACCAACGTTGGCATCTCGAGCAAGTTGACGTGCGTTCGCATCGTGCTTCGCTTCCAGCCCATTACGGGGAGTTCGGTTGTGTCGCGGAGGTCGCCGCCGCCGCCCAAACTCACGAGCCTACTAGAGTGGCGAGTGGTGGTGCCGGGTGCCGGCCGCTTCGTACTTCGTCGCGTGGTCGTTTCGTCGTCGTCTTGGGTGTCGTCTTCGCTCGTTTGGTTTTCTACGCTTAAGGTACTGCGCATTTTCGTTTCGAGTATTAGCGGCTCGTAGATCGACGTGGTGGTTGAAGAGCGGCGCGGCGTCGTCCTCGTGGTGGCCGCTTCTTCGGTACACGGCTCCGTGAGTTGTTCCACGTCGACGGTGTTCAATTCGAAATGTGCAGGCTTTTGACCGGGGGGCGTGCTTCTGCTGAAGTGCGCTTTTCGCAACGTAACGGGCCCCCCTTCCTCCACGTCGTTGAAGAAGCAGTCCTTATCTTTTGCCGTAGTTTTCCTGAACAACTTCGCGGCTGTCATCGGTGTGGACGTTGCGCCGTGGATTGCCCTCCCGGCGGTCGTCCTGCGAGTCGGTATCTCGTAGATGTCCTCGTTCAAGAGCCAATCGGTCGTCCGGCGCATCAGTGGGAATCTGCGATTTCGCTTCTCGGTCGGATCGTTGCGCGTAAAACTCCGCAGCCTACGGAAATTTTGCGGCGGCATGTCTACATCGGATACTTCGCGTACTGTGAATTTGGAAAGTTCTGGTTTAAAAAACGATTTTCGTCTGAGCGCACGCCGAAAATGTGCTTCCAAACGTTTTTTGCCTTCTTTTTCTTTCTCTTCCTCTTCCTAAACAGCCCCCGCTTGTCGATGTTCGACGGGTTACCCGCGTCCCCCGGCCCCGCCGTCACGTCATCGTCTACCACCTCTAAGTCTTCATCGTATTGAGAATTTTGAACATCACGAAAATTTCTAATGGTATCGTCGACCCCCCGTTCCACGCGCGCGTCCGCCGTCAGCTTATCGAGCAGCTGTTCGAGCTCCTTCACGACGAGCAGGTCCCTCCGGAGCCTTTGCAGTTGCGCCGACGGGTCGTCCGTGGTGTCGATGCTGTCGTCGTAATCGCTCTGCAAAACGGTCGCCTCGGTCGCCATCGGGTTCGTGCTGAGATCGTCCGCCTCGGTCGTCGTCTGGTGCAGGGCCTTCTTCAATTTTCGCGTCGAGTTGTTCGCCATAGCCGTCGTGCTGCGATTGGCAGACTTGGTGTCCTCTCCGTCGCCGCTAGAGGCCCCGGTCATATTTTCGCACTTCGCCAGTATGTTCGCCGCGCTATTCAAATTCAGTGTGACCGTTGGAAAGTCGGGACCCGTGCTGTTCGCCGTCTTCGTCAGGAATTCCGTCACGCACTCGTTGTCGAACTCGCTCGGCATGCCCGGCTTGACCGGCTTCACGTCGCTCAGTTGTTTGATGGGCGCGACCATATTTTGCAACGCGTCCGTCATCCCCTTCTGGATCTCTTCCACCGGAACCGTCCAGTACATTACGCAGCACTCGGTCTCGTTCGAATTGGCCACTCCCGGTTTTGGGGCTGGGGACGGGGTTGGCGCGTTTCCGAATTTATTCACTATGTTTCCACACTCGTCCAGGATATCCTGCAGTCCATGTTGCTCCTGCTTCTGGGCGTTTCCGCCCAAATGCACTCGGACGGAAGTTTCAGCTTTCCCGGTTTCCGTCGGCGCCGACGACGTCTAGGAAAAACAGAGGTAGAGACTTCAAACTGACACATGTTTTACATAACTTTATATTAGATGAAGTTACTTCATTTTCCTCATTAATAACGGAACTTATTTGCTAAAACACAGGGTGTGTAAGTCTTTCAAATCATTCGGCATCCGCTTTCACTGTTCAGTTCGCTGTCTAGGATTACCCTTGACAATCAGTCCACCTTTCGACGAAGTAACCGTAAGTACAAAAATTTGTGTTTAAGGTGATGAGGTCATGAGGTATCAGGTGTACAAATAAGTTTCCGCCGTTGGACAAAAGTTGGCGTCACCAGTAAGTTATGGTTAAAATTGACAAATACAAAACGTCATTATCGTAAGGTTTGTGGTGGATCGAGTGCAAGTAGGTAGAGAATGCAGTAGACAACTGATGTAGCACTTCAGTTGTTGCTATACACTATGAGGATAAAATCTAGCACCATAAACTCTTAAGCCGCGCCCGCAACACGTGTCCAAGCGTATTCCCACTCCATCAAAATGCCGATGTGGTGGCTTTGTTCAGCGGTTAGCGGCAGTCGCGTTTAGCACGTGGATGGTAGTGTATCGTTAATGCAGCTTTGAGATTGGCCTACTTTCCCAGTTCTTGGAAAGTTGTCCAGATAATTATGCTGTTAAAAAGTACTTGACAAGCTTTTGATTAAACGTATGATGGAAACAATTCACGAAATAAAATTAATACCTGAGCATCAATTTGGTTTTAGAAGCAAGCACGGTACAGTGGAACTGGTACATCGATTGGTACAGAGGATTCATAGCGATTTAGAAGACAAGAGGTATTGTGGTACGGCTTTCCTTGATATAAGTTAGGCGTTCAACAAAATTTGGCATTGGGGCCCGCTTTGTAAAATTAAGAAAAATCTTCCATATCGGGTATATGAAATGCTTAAATCATATCTACAAAACAGACAGTTCTTTCTTAGACACGAATAGGCATTTACCCATTGCACAACATCTTATCTGGTGTACCATAAGGGTACACCAGATAAGATGTTGTGCAATAAGATGTGGCGACTTACGCCGATGACACTGTACTCATGGCACCACACTCTCAATTTGACATGGCATCAAGAAAACTGTACACCAACCTGGATAGACTCCAAAACTGGTTAAAACAATGGAGAATGCAAGCTAATGCCAGTAAGTCTATGCAAGTAACTTTCACCACAAAGAGAGGGTATTGTCCACCTGTCTCACTCTGTGGACAACGGCTGTCTCATTCGTGAAATACTTGGGAAGTCTCCTCGATCGCCGATTAACTTGGAAAAAGCATATTTTCAACAAAAGGAAACAAATGGGGCTCAAAATAATACAATTGTACTGGATATTAGGTAAACAGTCCGAACTAACCGTGGAAAACAAACTATTAATCTACAAAACAATCATCAAACCAATATGGAATTCAAATATAGACATTATGCAGAGATTCCAGAGTAAAGTGCTTCGTATAATCGTGAAAGCATCTTGGTGTGTGCCGAACAGAGTATTACACAGTGATCTGAATGTGTCTGTGTATCTGTGAGATATAGTTCTAAATACAGTGTGCGTTTAGAAAACCATTATGCTGAAGGACCCAGACGGCTAAAGAGGTTCAAACAATCTGACTTACAAACTAGGTTTTGATTGGTAGTGTATTGTATATTTAACATTGAGTTTTGTATATTGTATACAGTCGAGTCGCGATAACTCGAAGTCGAAGGGACCGGATAAATACCTTCGAGTTATCGGAAATCGCCCCCTCCTCCCTTCTCAAGCAAAACTTTCGTTATTTAAAATAGTGTATGATCGATATAGTACTTTAAGGCGACGTCTTTCTTCTTACATTGCGGATTCTGCTCAATTTCATTGATTAGTTTA